>LNAC01000515.1:614922-685548 GCA_002007465.1 Ailurus styani
AGGGAAGGGAAGGGAAGGGAAGGGAAGCAAATAGCATTTGTCTTCACTAAAAAATTCTGGTTGCGCTGCGGAGGGGATCCTCGGTGACGAGGGTGGAGAAGGGCCTATGTAAGCGACCGCAGTCATGCTGAGCTGAGCGCACCAGAGCAGCACACCGGTCCCCAGATCTTAGAGGCTGAGCCCCGCGCGGACTCGGCTGTGGGCGGGGAGGAGCCCCTCCCTCCACACGCAGAAAGGCTTCAACATGCACACTCCTCCCTTTCTTTTTCCTGGGGTCGATCCTTTACTCCTTGTTACTTTTTTTTTTTTAAACTGGGCTCCCTCTCTTATCTTTTTAAATAGATATCTATAATTTTTCATTATAACTTGCATGGTTATAAAGGATATTAGGGCAATTTGATATGCATCACATCACAAGCTATTTAAACCACACCCGAGCGAGCCCTTCTTTAAAAGCCAACGGCTTTACATTGACCAGTTTCTTCTTGAATCTCTATGTCCTTCGCACGTCCCCCCCGGAGAATGTTTGTAAGCACGTTTTACTGAACGCCTTCCCGTATGTCTGTGCCGCACAAATGAGCTTATCCATTCAATTTTTACAGTTCCCTGTGTTCAAGAGGCATCAGGGTTAACACTTGTTTTAGATCAACTTACTCTTACAATTATTTTTAGCAAAAATGTATTGAAAAACAAATTACTGTATGTTTTATGAAATATTAGACTCAAAAAGCAAACTCATGGGACGTGAATCTCATGAGAGAGAGAAGAGGTTTTCTTGCATTTTCAAATATTCCAGACAGATGTGTGCATTAGCCGCATGTCTTACTGGAATGAAGTAGGGTAGGCCACAATTTTATTTCTATATTATTGTTTCTACAAATGTAAATGTTCGAAAACCTGGCTCAGAGAGACAGGAATGGAATGAAGTTTGTCTTAACAATGCCATTGATTTCTTCGAGCCTGTGATCTAGGGTATAAAGTTATTTTAATACTCTATCCTGTGCCAACTCAATGAAGTTCTGTCCGAAAAGAATTTCAAAGACTTCATAATGGGCAGAGAGACTGTATTCTTTCAGTGAAATATGGGAACATCTAGGAGACCTTAGAAGTTACCTGATCCTATAGTTTCTGAACCTTTCTCTTTTCTTTTCTTTTCTTTTCTTTTCTTTTCTTTTCTTTTCTTTTCTTTTCTTTACTTTTCTTTTCTCTTTTATGCAACTCTCGAAGATGTAGAGAATTGAAGGTAATGATAATTCTTTCTCATAGATACTCAAATGCATTGTATTAGATGGAAATTCAATTAATTTCTTATTTTTAAAGATTTTATTTATTTATTTGACAGGAAAAGAGAGAGAGTGAGCAGAAGCAGAGGGAGCGACAGGCAGAGGGAGAGGGAGAAGCAGACTCCCCGTGTAACAGGGAGCCTTATGTGGGGCTCGATCCCAGGACCCTGGGATCAGGGTCCGAGCCATAGATGGACGCTTAACAGACTGAGCCACCCAGGTGTCCCTCAACTAATTTCTACCTTTAGGAAAGATGTTGCCAACCTTCCATTACATTTTATGCAAATTCATGTCAGCCCTCCTGATCATGTATGTGTGTGTCTGCCTTTAGATTCTTGTTTGAAATGGTTTTCCCATTGTACTGGTTCCACTAGTAACCAACCAGCTAAATAAAATCTGTGTTTATTTTCTCTCTGTAGGAGAGTCAAAGCAACGCTGCTGTCGGGGGTTGAGCAGATGAACCACATGAGAGGGGAATGCGTAGAAAAGCCCAGCAGAGGGCAAACTCGCCATCTCAATAGATGTTCGCCTCTATTATTGTCTTGCGCTCTCTTGACCAAGCAGAAGTCCATCTCCAAACTGTTCCAAAGAACAGGCTGCATTGGCCTTGCTGAAAAACTATATGATGCCTCAGTTTATGGAAGATTTTACATGATCATAGATTTTGAACCAATATTTATTCCATAAATAGTCTCTTCCAAGGGGGGAAATTAGGTTTTCTTTAAACAACTTTTTTTCGGATGACACTTCTTTATTTCAAACTTGAATTATTTGCCTGATACATTCTATAATTTCCATTCTATTTGCATAAGAGATAAGCAGAATACTTATCAATGTGGGAGCTATCCTATGTTCCTAAGACTTTTGCCCTTCAGGCTTAACACCCACTATGCTTTCAAATGTTCTTTCTATGACCCAGAATTTAGCTTTGCCCCATCCATGCTCTTTCCGGTGGCCCCAGCTTCTCTCTCTGCATTACAATACAGGTGTACTGTGGCAGATATGTGGCAAGAAGTGTATCACCATTTTATTATTCTTTCCAGATTCTGTTCTTCCATTGATTTAATGAAAATCTTGTAGAATAGGTGAGTAGGGTCTCAGTGTAACTTTCAAGGCGTTAATAACTATGTACAACAGGACATGGACAAGGCAGGCATCAACGACGATCACTTCCCCACACGGATATCCACTAGAAACAGCACGATTCTGATACGGATAGATTTACGTGTCTGTGTATCTACCTACCTGCCTTCTGTCTGTCTGTCTATCTGTCTATCCCAAGATCATTCGCTGATTTGTAACTAAGGTAGTATCTCAAATCCTTCCAGCTGTTAACCTAACACTCCCATCATTTTATCATCAAGCATTCCAGTAAAATTTAGGAGAAGGAAATACTTTTTGTTAATTAATTAAGTTCTACATTGACTCTTTGGTATTCCAAATACATAAAGCCTCCCTTACCGTTATGTTTTTAAACAATCACAAAAGTAATGTGATTTTTTATTAACAGCTTTATTGATGTATAATTGACAAAAAACTGCACATTGAATGTATTTTTTTAAAGATTTTATTTATTCATTTGACACAGAGAGAGATCGAAAGTAGGCAGAGAGGCAGGCAGAGAGAGAGGAGGAAGCAGGCTCCCCACTGAGCAGGGAGCCCGATGTGGGGCTCGATCCCAGGACCCCGAGATCATGACCTGAGCCGAAGGCAGAGACTTAACCCACTGAGCCACCCAGGCACCCATTGAATGTATTTTGATGAGATTGGACGTATGTATGCCTCTGGGAACCCACCATCACATTCAAGGTCATAAACCTAACCAACCCATCACCCCCAAACACTTCCTGACCTCTTCTCTTCTCTAGTAAGAATGCTAAACACAAGATTACTCTCTGACAATTTTCTTTTAAGTGTACAATACAGTATTGCTAACTATTCATATGTTGAGTCCTAATCCCGTGTTGGGATTTGGTGGGGAGACCTTAGGGAGGTAATTAGGGCTAGATTCAGTAATGAGGATAGGGCCCTCATGACAGGATTAATGCCTTTACAAAAATGGAAGAGACAAGATTGTTTTCTCTCCACCATATGAAGGAGAAGGCCTCTTATGAAAAGCCAGGGAGGGGGTTCTCCCTGGGAACCGAATCAGCTGGTACCTTCACCTTGGACAGCCCAGACTCTGAAACTGTATAAGTCAATTTCTGTGGTTTAAGTCCCCAGTCTATGATATTCTATTATGACAGCCAGAACTATATGACACAGCATCCATGAGTATACCTGATATTCCTAGTTTGTGTCCCTATAAGATTGATACAATGTCCTCAGCATACATCCAGCCGAACCTCCATGGAGAGTTGTTCCAAGTTTATTTAGATAAATCAGGTCTTGTGGCATTGGTGCAACTGAGCTTACAAGTAAGTTTTATGTGACTTTCAAGCTCTTGAAACTGTTCATCCACAGCTTCTCCAAGCAGTGGGGGAGTAGGACAAAAAACTCATACGTTTATCTTGTTCTGGAAACTGTTCAGCTGTGCTTGTGTATCCCAGGTAGTCTTGTGCCTGCATTACTTAGATGAGTGACAATCGTTTTGTGTCCCCTTCCGGACTCTGGCCTCTACAAGCCTGTAATGTTTTAAGTCACAACTCTGTGCTAGTTCCATTTCTAAGAGATATGAGTTTTCTAGCTTGTAAAATAGTAATGCCTATGATTTTGTATATAAGGTTTATAGAAATGTTCTGAAATTTTTAAATAAAAATGAGTACTTCACAAAAAAAAATCCATCCTTGGTTATATGAGTTACATATAATTTTTTAGATGAGGAACAACACTTTTTGACTTACTAAAGTGATTTCTGAATTGAACTTAGCCTTCTCCTGACAATTGAGCATATGGTGTTCACACTGTTTCATAAAGGAATCTTCATAACTGTGGTAATGAGTTCATCTCAGAAGTATATGGTAAAAATCTTGGGGCAATGGAGATTGAGTTGTGTTATCTCCCTGAAACCAAAACCTGATCTGATAACCAGGTATGCCCTGTTCTGTCCAGTAGATGTCTCTCTTATACTTTCTCAAGAATCTAGAAACTACACTAGGCAATGATTTTTTAAAAGAGGGTTGTCTAATCCACATTTAGTGATACTTTCTACTCTCTCTCAGCATTGAGTGTTTTTGAAAATCAATTTCAAAACATGTCATCATTAGGGAAATATTTTCCTACTGTTTACACATAGGTTGATTTTCATTTTATTTTATTTTTCTACACATGACTTTAAATAAAATTGGAGGATGATTCTAACAATTAAAAAGGTGTGAAAAGCTATCGGTTCATTTTTTTAAATTTTTTTATTTTTTCAGTGACCCAAGATTCATTGTTTATGCACCACACCCAGTGCTCCATGCAATACGTGCCCTCCTTAATACCCACCACCAGGCTCACCCATCCCTCCACTCCCCTCCCCTCCATAAGCCTCACTTTGTTTCTCAGAGTCCACAGTCTCTCATCTTTTATCTCCCCCTCCAATTTACCCCAATTCACTTTTCCTTCCATTCCCCTAGAGTCCTCCATTTTATTCCTTATGTTCCACGAGTAAGTGAAACCATATGATAATTGACTTTCTCTGCTTGACTTATTTCAGTCAGCATAAACTCCTCCAGTCCCATCCATGTTGATACAAAAGTTGGGTATTCATCCTTTCTGATGGCTGAGTAATATTCCACTGTATATATGCACCACATCTTCTTTATCCATTCGTCTGTTGAAGGGCATCTTGGCTCTTTCCACAGTTTGGCGATTGTGGTCATTGCTGCTATGAACATTGGGGTACATATGGCCCTTCTTTTCACTATATCTGTCTTGGGGATAAATACCCAGTAGTGCAATTGCAGGGTCATAGGGTAGCTCTGTTTTTAATTTTTTGAGAAATTTCCACACTGTTTTCCAAAGTGACTGCATTCCCACCAAGAGTGAAAGAGGGTTCCCCTTTCTCTGCATCCTCTCCAACACTTGTTGTTTCCTGTCCTGTTGATTTTGGCCATTTTAACTGGTGTAAGGTGGTATCCCAATGTGGTTTTGATTTGTGTTTCCCTGATGACTAGTGATGATGAACTTTTTTGCATGTCTGTTTGCCATTTGTATGTCTTCTTTGGAGAAGTGTCTGTTCATGTCTTCTGCCCATTTTTTGACACGATTATCTGTTTTTTGGGCATTGGGCTTGAGAAGTTCTTTATAGAACTTGGATATCAGGCCTTTGTCTGTAGTGTCATTTGCAAATATCTTCTCCCATTCTGTGGGTTGCCTCTTTGTTTTGTTGATGGTTTCCTTTGCTGTGCAGAAGTTTTTTATCTTAATGAAGTCCCAAAACTTCATTTTTGCTTTTGTTTCCTTTGCCTTTGGAGACGTGTCTTGAAAGAAGTTGCTGTGACCAATGTCAAAGAGGTTACTGCTATGTTCTCCTCTAGGATTTTGATAGAAGAGAAGAGAGAAGAACCACATGGTCCTCTCAATTGATGCAGAAAAAGCATTTGACAAAATATAGCATCTGTTCCTGATTAAAACTCTTCAAAATATAGGGGTAGAGGGAACATTCCTCAACTTCATAAAATCTATCTATGAAAAACCCACAGCGAATATCACTTTCAATGGGGAAAAACTGACAGCCTTCCCATTGGTCAGGAACACGACAAGGATGCCCACTCTCACCACTGTCGTTCAACATAGTACTAGAAGTCCTAGCAACAGCAATCAGACAACAAAAAGAAATAAAAGGTATTCAAATTGGCAAAGAAGAAGTCAAACTCTCTGTATTCACAGATGACATATTTTATATGGAAAACCCAAAAGACTCCACCCCCAAACTACTAGAACTCATACAGCAATTCAGTAATGTGGCAGGATACAAAATCAATGCACAGAAATCAGTTCCTTTCTTATACACTAACAATGAAAATATAGAAAGGGAAATTAGAGAATCAATTTCATTTACTATAGCACCAAGAATCATAAGATACCTTGGAATAAACCTAACCAAAGAGGTAAAGGATCTGTATTTGAGGAACTACAGAACACTCATGAAAGAAATTAAAGAAGATACAAAAAATGGAAAAACATTCCATGCTCATGGATAGGAAGAATAAACATTGTTAAAATGTCTATACTGCCCAGAGCAATCTATACTTTTAATGCCATCCCGATCGAAATTCCACCAGCATTTTTCAAAGTGCTGGGACAAACAATCCTAAAATTTGTATGAAACCAAAAAAGACCCCGTATCACTAAGGAAATGTTGAAAAAGAAAAACAAAGCTGGGGGCATCACGTTGCCTGATTTCAAGCTTTACTACAAAGCCGTGATCACCAAGACAGCATGGTACTGGCACAAAAACAGACACATAGACCCATGGAACAGAGTGGAGAGTCCAGATTAGGACCCTCAACTTTATGGTCAAATAATCTTTGACAAAGCAGGAAAAAATGTCCAGGGGAAAAAAGAGTCTCTTCAATACATGGTACTGCGAAAATTGGACAGCTATATTTAGAAGAATGAAACTCGACCATTCTCGCACACCGTACACAAAGATAAACCCGAAATGGATGAAAGACCTCGACGTGGAGCTATCGGTTAGTAATGGTGCTGACGGGATGCTTCGGAAAGTGATGCCCTGTACGTCCAGGTGTTTGCAATCTCTGCTTCCACTTTCCACCGGCGAAGGGCAGGCCCATCAGTGTTCTGGAAAGGCAAAGCATCCTGTTCATTCCCTCAGCAAGCATCAGATTATTTGATCTTAGTTTAACTTCCTGATTCTGCTTCACTTGGCAGAGGGCATCTGGCAGCAGCTGCGGAATAACAGCTGTGATTTTCCTTTAATTGAGTCCAATGAGTCTTGAGAGCTGGGTAGGAACTTGTTCTCTTGAAATGCTGTTCTGTTTACATCACTTCCCCCTAAAGGGTGAATAAGACTATGGGGGGAGAAATGCTCCCAAGTGTTCTTTACGAAAGGAAGGTCATTCGTAATCATTCAAATCTGTAAAACCCATCATCCTTTCCTCCCCATTCTGTAAGAGAGGCAACAAACGTGATGGAGGTTAAGGGAGAAAACTGAAATCAAACATCCTTGCTTGGAAATTCAAAACTGTGTCTGCATCCCTCCTGAGTCACACTCTCTCCAAGACACACAGGAACTCTACTCTTTGGCCTACATGTAGCTTGTGGCCATATCTGATCTTTATATGGCTTTTGTATTAGGATTCATCAAGCATATCTGGGCTCAGAAATCAAGTAATTTTCATGACAATCACTTTAATAGGTTACCTTGAATTTAACAAACCTTTTTTAATTGCTAAAGTTTTGAAATAATTCTCTCAAGGAAGTGAATATAAAAATAAAAATTGGTAATCTATCTTATTTTAGGGGAAGGGTTTGGATCCCATAAGATCCTTCTAACTCTAAAAGAAAATAAATTTTCTGATTTTACTTATCCTATATCTTTCAAGTTAGGTAAATAAAATAATACTTCTTTGAAAGCCTTCTTCAATTCTTGTCAATTCTGCCCATTGTAATACCTTCATAAACAGTGATATTAAGCAGCCACAGGAACTGAGTAAACCAAATGCCTCTAGATCATGAATATTGAATGTTAATGCCTAAAACCTAAATATCCAATTACTCCTGATGAAACTAACATTGTTCTAGTATAAAATAATATTGAAGCTAGCTAGCTACTTCAATGTTGAAGTTTCCAAATCATATCAAACCTTCTTTTGTAAAGGAAGTGAGCTAAATTTTTGAGGCTAAACCAATTGTACACTTCTGTTTTCAAGTAAAAAACAACATGCATAAATTGTTATCTCACCAAGAATAGTACAGCAGAATGTGATTCAGAGTGAGTATGACAAATGGGTGCAATTTTTGTTTGGTCCTGATATTTGAAGTTACTGGAAGCAGTTTCAGAACAAGTGGGAAATAATCACAATATAATCTTGATCATTATGGTCATAATACCATCTTGGTTGAAAGTGTGTTATCTTCTCTCCATTCTTAATTTTACATCAGTCATGTTTACTCTCCTGGAACATGAGGATCAGTGTTCGTGGGGGTGATGTGAGCCTATTATTCTAAGGTAAATGGTTTCCCATTCATTTCCTCTGTGACTCAATCCCTATAAATGTTTGCTATCTCTTGGCGATGATGCAATCCCAGGCTCTGAAGGGCCTTGTTACTCTAGCTCCACTGCTGGATATGGGACAGATGACATCATGAGCTTTCTGAATTGTCAACTGATAGAACAGTCTTCCTATTTAATAAATTAATGGGAATGCCATGCCTTGTAGAGATTTTTTTTTGGGGGGGGGTTAAAAGAATCATTTAGGGGAAACCTACTTTGGTAAAGATGAAACAGAAGTACTTTCCCCCATCTTCCTCCTGCTAAATGCTGATAAAACTCTGAACTTTATATGTAAAGCAAACACAAGAAAACTCGGAAAGGTAGAGAGAAGGAGGCAGACCAGTCAGTGACCTTGAAACTCAAGAAAGGAGTTAACTGAGTTCCTGGGTTTTCTTTTGGCTCATATAAGCCACATAAGAAGCTGAAGAATTCTACCAGCTACCCAGATTTATGAATGGATGCAGTCAGAAAAGCCTGCTCCCTCTGGCTTAAGGATCTGGAAGGGTGTGTCCTGGGAAGACAGAATATTTGAGACAGTAATTTCTCTACTCTAGCATATACCACAAAAAAAAGGGGGGGCTCATGCCACCACTGCCATCAAAGGGTGCAAGGAGCTTAGATTTCTGATTGCTCCAGGCTCTAAGCGCCCCACTGGACAGTATCACCCCAGTTGGGCAATAACAAAGTGCCCTCACATGGAGATCCTGGACTTGTAGCCCCACCCAGCACCGAGACAAAAAACTCAATGGATAGGCTCAAAAATAGAACAGAGAAACAGAAGGAAATCGGGTGAACTTGAAGACAGAAGAACATATATTGCCTAGTAGGTAAGCACAAGAGAGAAGCAGACTGAAGAAAATGCACAGAGCAACAGAGGCATGGGTACTTACAAAGCAAGACCTGAACCACGGACCATGGGGGGTCCTAGATAGACATGGGGTAGGCTGGCACGACTGGAAAAGTAGCTAAAAAAATAAGGGCTATAAAGTTCATGGATTTGCCCAAAGAAAGACATAAATCTGTGGATTTGTGAAGCTGTGGGAACCACAAACAGTATGAACCTGAAGAAATCCACAAGATACATCATCATCAAATTTACAAAAACCTAGGACAAGAAAAAATTTTGAAAGTAGTGAAGAACATCTTAACCACCAGAGGGGAAAATTCCAATGATAGGGAATTTCTCATCAAAATCAATTTTTTTTAAGTGTTGAAAGAAAAGACCTCTCAACCACGAATTCTATATTCAGTGAAAATATCCTTCAGGCATGAAAGGGGATTCAAGACACTTGCAGAAGAAGAAAATGAAGAGTCCTTGTTGCTGGCGGCCCTGGTCTGACAGAACGGCTGAAGGACGTTCTCTAAAATGAAAGGAAGCCCCGAAGAACCAACTGAGGAAGATCAGAAGGACGGGAAGGACACAGGAAGCAACAATATGGATAAAAACTATAGACATTCCTTCTCCTCTTGAGTTTTCTATAACATGTTTGACGGTAGGAGAAAAATACAACACAGCCTGGTGTGGGTTTCAGTGCATATAAATGAAATCGTTAAGGCGGCTAATTAAAAACAGGGAGGAGCACAGAAACATAAAGATAAGTAAAGTTTCTATATTTCCTCAACCTGGTAAAAATTCCCAAGTATACTGTATTGCTAGAGTGATATAATCCCAGAGCAACCACTAAAAGTTACACGAAATCCATCCAAGCACTCTATAGACAAATCAATATAAATTCTAAAAACTCTTTAAGCAACTCCCAGAAAGGCAGATAAATGAAAAACAGAGAGAACAAACTGAAAGGAAAACACAAAATGGCAGACTTCAGTCCAAAGATATCAATAGGCACATTATATTTGCATTGTCTCAATACACCAACTAAAACACAGAGATTTGCAAAACGGATGTATAAAAAAAATGAACCATAGAAAGCAAAACCAACCAACCAACAAAAATAGGCAAAGAAAACTGACCCGACTATAAGCTGCTTATAAGAAAATCACTTCAAATATAATCATATGGGTGGGTCAAAAATAAAAGGATGAAAAAAAGCTCTATGATGCCAACATTAATGAAAAGGAAGCAGAAGTAGCTCTATTAAAATCAGTTAGCATTGACTTCAGAGTAAAGAAAATTGCCAGGAACAGAAAAGGACGTTACATAATGATCCACCAAGAAGTAGTCATAGCAACCCTGAGTGTGAGTGTGCCAAACAACAGAGCTGAAAAATATGGTAATGCATCAGGGATGGACAGAATTAGGAGGAGAGATAGATAAAGCCACACCTCCCACTGGAGACCAGCACCTGTCTCTAAACAATTGATGGAACAACTAGATGGAAAATCAACAAGCGTAGAGAAGAACTCAACGACACTGTCAACCAACAGGATCTCATCCATAATCACAGAACACTTCAAACAATGGGATACATAGTCTTTTCCAGTGCACATGGCACATTCACCAAGCTAGACTACACCCTGAGTCAGAAAACAAACCTCGGTAAGTGTAAAACAATTGAAATAATATACAAGGTGTTCCTTAGCCACAGTGGAATTGAGCTAGAAATCAATAACACAAAGAGCCAGGAAAATCTCCCAACACTTGGAAATGAAACGATATACTTCTAAATCATCCTTAGGTCAAACGGGAAGTCTCGAGGGAAATAAAGGAAGTACTTCGAACAGAATGAAAATACAAACACATTGAACCAAATATATTCATAGGATTTAGAGAATGATCCCTAGAGAATTAAAAAAGAAAGCCAATGAACTAAGATTTATCACAGAAGCTAAGGATGAATCAGTGGCTCAGTCCCAGAATATCAGTTTCTTAATATTATGATGTAATTGCATGACGTTTCACATTATTTCTTTAGTAACTAGTAACAACGATTGCCAATAAGTACTAGTTTTGTGCTACTGTAAATGTTTTATTATTGTCTACATAAAGAATTAAATGGAAAGCCAACAAATATCTACTGTACTTCAGAGAAGTAATTCCACTTGCAAATACTTGGTAGACACTGGAGGTAACTAGGCTCTACTCTCAAATGTTCTCAAGTTTCTTTCACATTAGAAACAGCTGCCTTTTGTGAAGGGCTTTATTGTTCAGAGAAACAATAGGGATTTAACTCCACAACCCTGATTACAATAAGGACAATTTTTCTTTCAAGATTTTATTTCTTTATTTGAGAGAGAGAGAGAGAGAGAGAGAGAGAGAGAGAGAGAGAGAGAGAGAGAGCATGCACAAGCTTGGGGACCAGCAGGCGGAGGGGGAAGCAGGCTCCCCACTGAGCAGGGAGCTGATGCTGGGCTCCATCCCAGGACCCTGGGATCATGCCCTGAGCTGAAGGCAGACACTTAACCGACTGAGCCCCCCAGGCGCCCCGACAAGGACAATTTAGATTCAAACAGAAGGGAAGGCAGTTGATGTAGTTTCTAAATGTCTGGCGAAACATTTTAAAACATTGAATTAACACACTGGGAGGGATTTATAGAGGATTTTTTGCATGTAATATCAGAGGAAATCATTAAAATTAAAATTCTGGCAGATTGATGTGACGGCGTGCTTCAAAGAGCTACCACTGACCCACTGTTATTTATTAGTTGCCAACTCCGAAGGCCACCTTAAAACCCGGCTCAGGATCCTTATATGAGAAAAGACGAAATGTCGTGTGCTGTTCCTCACAGCACATGACCGCCATGACCCCTACTGAATATGTTGATGTAAACCATAAGGGAGATGTTACAAAATCCACTGACAGGTATAAACAAACTTCAAAACACGTATAAGATCAATCAGCACAATATGCAACCTCACCAGGCACCTGCCCCATGCGGATAGGACAACCGCAGAGCCGGGTCCATAAACCACCTTCCCCCAGGAGCTCTCCGCAAGGGGCAAGGCGCTCCCCGCCCGCAGCGCCCAATGCACGAGTGAAAGCTCACGGAAATGCAGCTGAGAAGACAGGGCAGGTGGAAGGCAGGTGTGAGCTACGGGGCCGAGCAAGTCAGAAGTCAATGCCGTGTTATAAGACCAGTATATCGTTGATCTGCAATGAGGAAATGGGGAGAGAGAGAGAGAGAGAGAGAGAGAGATGGATGGAGAGAAAGGGAAAGCAAGAGAGAGACTTCTTCAAATGGCCTGAGGCAGTTCATTTCTCGGGGAGTCGTTTATTGGGAAGCTGTGCTCAATATATTAATGCCTTCAGGCAGATACGTTCCATTTGAAATATAAACTGAATCTTAGAGCTAGAGGGCCCTTGAAAATCACTTGGTTCTTTATTTTACACATGGGGAAATCGCGCAATTCAGCGATTGACTCAAAGTCACAGCCACTCAGCCGCAGAGCTGATGCTAGAAACCATCTCTACCCAATTCTCAATTGATGTCTGATCAGACTGCTTCTCCTTCTCCCCAAATTGCTGGTGTCCAACAGAGCTTGATCGCTTTTACTTTTTTCCGATTTTTAGGCACAGGGCTGCACTTCTTGGACCGACACCCCGGGCAGTTGGNCCCCCCCCCCCCCCCCCCCGCAGAGGAGGCAGGTACGAGTGAGTGTGAGCACACGCTCAGTGCGGGCTGCTGTGACTCTCTCCCGGCACTTGGCCCTGTCGCAGCAACCTTACGAATAGCGTGCGGGGTCCCCCTCTTCGCAGCCACGTGGCTCTGGTCCCTTGTCCCTCTTCGTTTCTGCACGGCCTTCCTTGTTCTCCAGATGCCCGCAGTAAAGTAGAAGTGGCTCCGCAGGGCCCCGAGCCCCACCTCGCTCCACCGCGTGGACACCTGCGGCAGGGGGGCGCCCTCTACCCCCTTCTGCCCCTTGTTGCCCTGAGCGGATGATTCCTTCCTCTCTGCCCCCCCAGCAGAGACCCCCCACGTCACTGAGGACCCAAACGGCCCCTGCTCCGGGAGGCGGCGGGGGCCCGCGGCGGGGCCCACACAGGAGCATCCTGGAGCCCCGCCCACGGACCAGTTTGGGGAACGACTCCGTAGGTGTAACGCCTTCAACCCAGTGATTTTTCACCATTAAAAAAAATTCTCCGACCATGATCTTCAACACAGTTTCACATTCTATCGAATAAATTCCGGAGGTGGGTGACAACCAGCCTCCAGAATAATATCATCAACTATTTTGAGGTCCTGTGATAGGAAACTCAAGACTTAAACAAAATCTAAATTTAACGGAGGACATCACTTACAGAACAGTTAGTCACATGAAAAGGAAATGCATCATCCGATTCTTGCAAACCGCGATTTCCCGGAGTGCGTTTAAAACACCATGTGTGGTGGGCTGAAGATTTCAGGGGCATGGCGTCGCCGAAAGCAAGGTACAGGTTGTTGACTTAACGTTTTCACAAGAACGGTTCAGTCCTCAGCGCTGTCATGACGGAACTAAATATCTTACAAACTACTGAACTGATAGTTCAGGAAAGAAATTGCGTTTTCCCAAAAGTTTGGCACAGCTTTGATTTTTAAAGAGAGGACTCGTATTTTCGTTTATGACTAGTTCAACTAACTTAAAAACATAAACCCAATAATTCTCTTAAATGTTATAATATGATTTATATTTACTTTCAAAGAACAAAATAATTAGTGAGTGTATCTGGGAATAATGGAAACTATGGATCTATTGCTTCAGCTTTAATTGATTATAAGGAACACATAGATAGAGATTTCGATGTTTTAAATGCACAATACCATTCTAGTGACCATAGAAAAACGTGGAGTCTAGGATATCATATATACACTATTATTGTTCCTCAGTTGGAATTTCACGGAATCAAGGCACATTATCCCCATTCCACTGGGTGCCAATTATCAATGAAAAAGTCAATTGACTTTTGATGGTAATAATAGTGGCACGCTGGATTTATATGATGAATTAGAGTACATGGAATGCATTAGGATGCAGGCTTTTTAATCTTTCCCAATAAAATCTTCCATATACTCTGTGCAATGAGTAAGACAGACTCACACAAATAAAAGCCAGCTGGGCCACCAGTAAAAAAAGAAAATACATCAAGACCAAGGCAATGAATAGACGCCCATACTGATAATTTGTATTATTGGAGGGGATCACTAGTGTTATTTTGAGGGACCAGGAGCACTGAAGGCCTAAACCGTCTGGAAGCAGAACACACACCACGTGAGGAGCGTGTGTTGGCTGAAGAAGTGTGTGTCTATCGAGAAGGATGGGGCCCTGAGAGTTGGCTACACGTGGAAAACCACTGCTTCCTCTCTGGCCAAGACCATGGACTCCAATGGTCTCTGACGGCTACAAGGCGTGAACGTTGGTGCCACCTACAGGCTGGAAAGGGTGTCTGCAACTTAGGGTAATGCAAATTTACCACGTGAAATTGTAAGGGTTGTTATTTTCTCCAACCGCAGAAACCTGTTATTAAATACGTTTTGCAATTCTTATTTCATAGTTAGTATTCTATTACTATAGTAATAGAAAACATAAAAGAAGAAAGAGATATAATGAAATTGGTTGAAATAAAAGATGGAAAATGTTATTTATCTAAAGGCAAATATCTTCATTGGTTCCAGGTTATCATCATCAGCTAACGTTGCACGTGTTTAAGACTCAAAAAATCATAAAATATAGACAATACTTAAGAGAGAATTAGGGCATATGTGGTAGGTAGACATAAAACATATTTTTATAACTTTACATGTTAACGTTTATTTCACATTATCCTTATTTTTTTGTTCCTGAAGTCATAACAGGTAAGTAAAAGTTAATAAACACATGTTCTACGGAGAAAAATACTTGATTACTATAAATTTCACCATCCAGAGATGACTAGCCTTATCCTTTTCATGTATGTTTCTCCTTTTCTCTATGCAAATCACACACACACACAAATGCATACACTAACGCCGAAATTGTAAACTCCATACTTACTTTGTGAAAGTATGATCTTATACCACTACTTATTTTCTAATGTAGTTCAAGAATATTCTCCCATGCGAATAAAATCTAAATATGCCACATAATCTTTAACGGCAGCATTATATTTCAACATATGGAACCAACAATTCAACCGGTTAATTAATTGGGTGCCTCGAAAGGAGGAAAAATTTGTTTTTTAACTACTGCCTTCGAGCTGTCTGCTCTCGCTTCCCTATCCCATATCGAGAAGATGTCAGAACTTTCCTGCTTAATTTCCATTTTACAATTGTCTTATTTCCATTAAAAAATTCAATTGTCACCCAGTTCACCTCTGCTCCCAGATGATGCCTAAGGTGCAGTGGGACAAGGGAAACTCGCCTTTTAAAATCCTACTTCTGTTCCTTTCCCTTCCCTGACTCTCTCTACTGCTTCTGGCTCCTCTGGATCCCAGGGCCCAGCCAGAGAGGAAGGATGAGAGGAGAGAGAGCAGGCTCACTGAAATCTTGGACCACATTGCCTTGTACCCTGCGGGGCCATGCGACTGAGCGCAGCCAATGGGATGCGGGGCCATGCGACTGAGCGCAGCCAATGGGATGCGGGGCCATGTGACTGAGCGCAGCCAATGGGATGCGGGGCCTTGCGACTGAGCGCAGCCAATGGGATGCGGGGCCATGCGACTGAGCGCAGCCAATGGGATGCGGGGCCATGCGACTGAGCGCAACCAATGGGATGCCAGTAGAGTGACGTCAGCCTTCCATCAGGCCCTCCTTGCTGCATGCAGATGCTGCACGGAGCCCTCCAGGTCCTCCAAGACCACCCTGACTGTATTAGTGCATGATTGGGGAGCCCTTTCTTTCAGATCTGCACAAGAATCATGGTGTGTTAAGTCGCTAAGATTTGGGGTCCCTATGAGAGTCAGCTTCTCCTCCCTAGAGAAGGAAGGGAAGTGTTAAAAGCCATATCATGTCCTTAAACTTCGAAGTAACTTTAGAAACCAAATATAGTTGGCTTTAGTTGGTGCCAAATTTTTGTTAATTTTTTTTTTTTTTGGTGGAAGGTTATCTTTCTTCATGTAGAAGTATTACATTTTTCTTCCAAAGCACCACAGCCCCTTCCCCCAAAAGTGGGAATTTTCAAGAGAGCACCTTCTACAGGATCTGTTTGAGCCGCACTTGATGTCCTTGCCCAGCTCGCTCTGGAGGCCAGGCCATCAACAACCAATGCTTTTCTTCAGCTCAGTAAGTACCTTGCCGGGGGAAGGGTGTTTAGTCTGTGTTTTTGGTTTTCATTGTTGGTTTTTGCTCTGTTTGCAGAAACCTTGGTGTCTATGAGGAATCCTATCTCATCTCAAGTGGCTTGGGAGGGCAAGGAGAAGAAATGTTTTGGGTTTTTTTTTCCTCCATCCTAGGTACTCAGGGGAAAGTAGGGGAAGGCACCCTTTCTGCGGTCCCTAATGGGTGAGGATTCTTGAAAGAAAATCTAACTGCCTGCTAGCCATTGTCTCTCACGGTTTCCTTCTGGCTTCAGTCCGAGTTGGGTGGTGATAAGGTTGAGGATCCCAGGGTCAGTTTACACATTAACACATCAGAAACTCTAGGAAAAAGGACCAGTTCCCCTGTTTACTGCAAGCTAATAACATCCCATTATGCGGATATTTGGGATAATATCCAATTAAAGAAAAGATCTTTATACCTCAATATATTTTCACATCCTTGGTAATTTCATCTGGGTAATTTTATGAAAGTAGAATTGCTTTTTTCAAAAAGTATGAGTTATTGGATTCCTATTAGGCATACTTCCTCTCCATTAAGACTTTTCCAACTTATTTGCCAGTATAAAAAGAAATCTGTTTCTGTACCCAGAACATCAATAATAGAAATCAAAATTGGAAGAAAAAAATTTTGCTTATCTGATCGGTGAAAAATGCTTTGATGATCTGTTCATTTTAATTCAACTAATGAAGTTGAATATTAATCTATGCATATTGGCCACTGGGTTTCTTCTTTAGTGAGTTGCCTACTCATAACAAGATATGAATTCTTGATTTGTCTCCCCAAATTGCTCATCCATCTTCTCCACATATAAATGATACCACTAAGCTATTGATGGAGTTCAGGTTAAAACCTCATGAGTCATTCTTGATTTTTCTCTGTTCCTCACTCTCCACATCAAATCATTCAACCTCTTCTACCTATTCAGTCTCCAAAATATACCTGGAAGTCATCTTTCCCTAAAGCCGCTTGTCGCCTATCTTGCAGACAGCTGCTATAGTTTTCCATCTAGTCTGAATTTCCCGGAGACTCTCCATGCACTTTGAGAGTTTGGCCTGGAACAATCTCAGCTTGGAGGGTGGGCTGCCGTTTGGCGATGTGTCCTTCCCGTAAGGAGCCTTACTCTGTTTTTCCCAGGAGTCACATGCCAGGAGTGTTACAATCCTCCTACCCTCTCACACCCCAGATACTTTCCCCAGAGCTGTCAGAGCAACCGTTTAGAGATATAAATCTGATTAGGCTGCTGTACAGCTTCTATCTTCCAACAGTTATCCAGCATTTAGAAAATCTCTATACTTTAAAAAAATTTTTTTACTTTGAAACAATTTCAAACTTCACTGAAAAATTACAAATACAGTACAAAGAACTTTTCCCCCAAAGCCATTTCCAAGTAATCAACATGTTGTCCATCATCCCAAATATTTCCTACAAATGGGGTCTTCTCCTATATAATCACAGTATGGCCAACAAAAGTAAGAAAAAAATAGATACATTCCTACAAGGTCATTCTTAGATCCTGTTCAAGTTTAACCAGTTGTTCCAATACCATTTGTGTGTGTGTGTGTGTGTGTGTGTGTGTGTGTGTGTGTGTGTATGCGTGTGTTAGGGCAAACTAAGCACTTGATAAATGTCAGCTGTCATTTTTGTAAACTAATCCAAGCTACTCGTTTTACAGAAGGACAAACTGAGGTCTAAAAGGGAAATGTAACTTCAACAGCATTCTTTAGAGCAAAATGATCCAGATCAACATCATGCCTGAAAATTAATTACGTCTCTTTCTCAATCTTTCCTCAACTCTGACACTTTTGAAGGTTACAAGACAGTTATCTTCTAGAATGTCCTTTAATTTCAGTTTATCTCCTCTCTTTATAGGATTTGACTCAGGTAATGCATCCATGAAGCAAAAATTATAAACAATTGTGTGTTCTTTTCATTGCATCCTATCAAGTTTGATCGGAATCATCTCTGTTGATGTGAACTTAAAGTTGACTTAAGGTAGCATCTGCCAGGCTTCTCTGTCACCTTACTTGTCTGTGTCCCCAACACCATATTTGAGAGCCAAGACATTTCTGTCACCCACTTCTCTCCTTCTCTCACTTGTTCCTGTCACATGAGCTAGAAACCTGAACTCAGCTTTGTCTTCTCCCTTTTCCTACTTTCTCCCACCCAATTACCAAGCAAATACAGCAAGAAGACCAACTTTATACTTGGGGGAAAGGCTATTCCACTTTTCAACATTATTAGAGGCATCATCAGTAGAGAACTAGCAGGACCTGATCTTAGAGGAGAGGGCTGGTCTGGGGAATCAGTAGCATGTGGATCATAGTAAAAGAGAATGAACAAACTCACCTGGAGAACATTTATGGAAATAGGGGAGTGAAGGGACAAGAACAGAATCCTTAGAAACAGCAACACATGGGATTGTTGCAAGACAAGAAGTTCAAATAATAAAGGATCACTGAAAGAGTACAAAAGAGCACAGAGAAAAGAAGTAGTAGCTAGAAAAAAGAACCTTTCCGAGCTTCATCGACAGCAGGTATGCCTGCAGAGTGCCTTAGTCAGTCTTTGAAAGGAGAAAAATTAGAGATTTGAAACATTTGCCTGGTTTCCAGGGTAAAGATTTATATATCTTGTTCTGTGAAGAAGGAAAACCAACACATATCATGTGTAATTTTATTAAATCTTAGAATTATTTTGTTTTATTATTTCACAAACTCTCATGAGAAATGTAAGTAGGCATTATTATCCCTGAATATATACTGCAAAAAATACTCCGTTGGCAAATGTCTTATGAATAGATTAGAACTCAGGTAGTTCAGAACCTCAGCCTACACTAGACCATGTGTTCTAAAGAAAGATGAAAATAAGCTTGGTTGTGTATGATGATAAAACTAATATACATCAAAAACACAGATTTCTGTTGCTCTCTCTTTAGGTGTTTATATAGTAAATAAGAGTTTGTGTGAGTTATAAGTTCTTTTTTAAGACTTTCTGAAGGACAAGATTTTCCTCTGCCTTATAAATGTCAAAAATTGAATATAGACCCCATTTTGGATTATTGATAGAAGGTGCTTGGGAAATAAAAACTGAAGACTATATAATGCAGAAATATTCCCCATATATTTATCCACTTAATCACTATGTACTTACTGACTGCTTACAGTGTTCCAAGCTCCCCTTTAGTGTTGAGAATATAGTACAGTAATCAGTAAAACACAAAAAATTCCCTGTTTCATAGAGCTTAGCTTTATAGAATAAGATGACAGAGAGTAAACCACCAAATATAATTGCCTTGGGATCATGATCGCTATAAAAAATAAGGCAGGATCAAGGGCTAAAGACAGGTGTTGGGGGGGTCAGGAAAAGGTAGGGGCAGAAGAGAATTAGGTGGGGCTTTTTAGATGGAGAGCCCATGGAAGTTGTCTCTGCCAGGATGATAAGTGAGCAGAGACCTTGAGTCAGAGAGCCAACACCATGGATATCTCAGGGAAGAACTGATTAGGCAAAATAGCAGGCAAGGAAGCCATTCTGATTGACGTGGAGGGGATGAGAGATGGAGGTCAAGACGCTGAGGAAAGATCGTGTAGGAACTACTATATCGGATATTCAGTAATGAGTGCCTTATTTTAAACCAATCAGCCCTTTTTATTTTAGTAACGTGCTCCATTCTACTTGATTTTCACCAACAAGTACACTCTTGTGCAGATGTTTCAACTCTAAAGATGGAGCACTTAGAGTGGGAGAAACACATCAGCTCACTACCTCCATCCCTCTGGCAGTACAGAGCAGAGGTTAAAAGGAGGCTGAGCAATTATTTACAACTTTAATAAGCTGACTCCTTGTAATTAGCCATTCACAACATCCCACTGTGGTACATCTAAGCATTATAGTTTCCACTTTCTAGATGGAGAGCTGGAGTCAATAATAAAGCTCAAGTCTCCTCAGGACATTATTTTCAAGCCTAGCTTAAATTTTAGGCTTACTAACTCCGTGATATGTTATTCGACGGGAAAACCCCAAGTCACCAATTGCACTAGATGCAAAACCCACATGGCTCATTATGCACAAAGGTACTTAACAGCTTTTAAGTCAGAGGAAGAGAGTTACAGTCACAGACTGGGATTTTTCTCATCACCTGGAAATGCATGGATTTAAGGCAGATGGGTCAAGTCCATCTCATGAAAATTTCTGCAGTGGCAGTCCTATAAAGCATGTCATTTTTTTTTTGTTTTTTGTTTTTTTAAGATTTTATTTATTTATTTCACAGAGGGAGAGAGATCACAAGGAGGCAGAGAGGCAGGCAGAGAGAGGGGGGGGAAGCAGGCTCCCCGCTGAGCAGGGAGCCCCATGCGGGCCTCGATCCCAGGACCCTGAGATCATGACCTGAGCTGAAAGCAGAGGCATTAACCCACTGAGCCACCCAGGCGCCCTAAAGCATGTCATTTTGAACACAGAGTCAATGATGTGTCTCCTTAGGATTACATTGTCTGAATCAAAGAGAAGTACTTTAATGTCACACTCTTATCATATAAACTTTAGAAAACTATTTTCAAAATCATAAGAGTATTAGCCAGAAGCATAGAGAAAAAAAAGTTTTGTATTGAAAAGAAATAAGGATATAAAACATTGGCAGAATATTGTGGAGGAACATCCTTATTGTTAAGAATATCAGTTTTACTGTTAAACTGGTGTGGGTCCAGCCACAGCCGAGGAGACTTTGACAAGATTCATAATCTTTCTAAGCCTCGGAACCCTTTAAAATGGGAAAAATAATATTTATTTCACAGGGTCGCTGTGGGTGTCTAATAGGAGAATACCTGTAATTTGGTGAACATAATTCCTGGCGTATAGTAAGCACTTAATAAACCGTAGCTATTAGAAAAAGTACTTAAATGATTACGCTATTTTTTATATTTAAGTAATAGAATGTATTAGACTCAATTTCAACACTCCTTAAAATATATTTTAAAGATCTATGAAAGTCTCACATCTAATACTTTAACGAGATCAATAAAATATTTCATCGCATTTTTATCATATAATGTAATATAGATTCTATAGTATTACAAAAGTCATTTTGGTAAAATTTCCATGAGGAATTTCTGTTTCCAAAAGAGGTCAGTTGTATCAGCAGAACATTGCATTATCTGATTCCACCTAACACTGGACTGTAAAGTGTAGCTTTTAGGGAATAAATCATGAAATAGTAAATAGTGTTCATATTTTAAACTATTCTTTCTGTATGTCATTTCAGCATGTGTTCCTGGGATTGGAAAGAAACATCCTACATGGGGAGAGGAGCCCTAATATGAACACAGAGGTGAGGGTTATTTAAAGCAAGGATTTTTTAAATGCAAAATTGTTTCCTAAAGCCATATACACCCCTCAAATATAGACAACTCTATATCTCATGCCAAAATCGTTGGATAGTGAAAGGAAAAAAAAACTTACCTAATCAGAGGAATATATAAAAATTTCATGATGAAATTGGAGTTTTCTTTCTTGTAAAACTTCAAAAGCATGAAAAACATTTACCTATTTTTATCTATTATTTGATTGTCTATTATTTCTAGAAAATAAACAGAATAAAGCAGGTGCATTTCTCCTTCCTATATTCTAAACATGGTCTTGACACAGATTCCAAACTATAAAAGCTCAACCCTTCCAGAGGGATCAAGCGATAGATATTCACACCACATGGTTGTATATACTCTGGAATCCAAATAGGAAACCTCCCTGGTTTTATTCCACTTGGTGTCTCTGTGGGCTGGTGAGTGGTAATTTAGGTTAATGATCGTCAGCTGCATTCCAAGCTTTAACACTAACCACCTCTTTTCACTTGTTTTTCTCTCACATTAACTATCTACAGATGATTTCACTTGCAAAAAAGGAAATACTTTGAAGTGAGTCATCCTGCCACACTGTAGGGGGTGCTGGTGGTGATATGTTGTGTGAGTTTACGACGCCAGAAAACTCTATTTAAGTTGTCTGTACAGTACTCATTGCCTGTTGTGTCATTGGTTAGCAGCAGTCATCATATAGGAACGTGCTACTAAATGGTGTGATCACCACATAATGAATTCATTGCCTGGATTCTCATTGGCTGAATAGATACTGAGAAGAAACCTAAGGCAAACCACAACGATCAAAATTCAGATTAGGGGTGTCTGGGTGGCGCAGTCAGTTAAGCCGTGGACTCTTGGTTTCAGCTCAGGTCCTGATCTCGGGGTCCTGGGATCAGCCTCCCATTGGGCTCCCTTGTGCTCAGGAGGACTGTGCTTGTGGATTCTCTCCCCCTCTTCTTCTCCTTCTGTCCCTCCCCCCACTCACACTCGCTTGTTCTCTCTCTCTCTAATAAGTAAATAAATCTTTTAAAATATTCAGATCAACTTTCTGTTAAAAAAAATTAGAGTCCATAATCTAAAAATTAAGATTTGTTGTCTTTCTCAACAGTCAACCACTCCACGATTTTACAATGTTTCTGTTGTAAACATTTCTGTAGGCTCCCATGAAGCCTGTATTTATTGTCTCATTAATCTTCACCAGACTTAATCTTTTTGTTAAGCCACATAATGACCACAGTGTATTATTTTTGTTTAATGGATGAAAAATCAGGGGGATGCAGAAGTATAAGTGGTCACACAAGAGCTAAGCGCCCGCCAGCCCGTCTGATTTTCCTGCTATGCAGCACTTGCTCCCTCTTCAAAACCTTCTGAGATTCTACCAATATTTTAGAAGACATTTATAAAGACTGTGTCTGCACTTTGAAGTAGAAATTTAATTAATGCAGCCCACATAAATGGTCATTTTTAGAAATATAAAATGACACAAAGCCATATCAATATGTATATATACATTGTTCCTTTACTTACAAAAAACTGGAAACAATCCATATGTTTTAATAACTAATACCAATATTTTCTTAGTGAAATAATAAAAAGTTTTCTTAAAAAATATGGTCAAACAAATACATAATAGTTTAAGACACGGCAGAGGTAGAAAGTCAGGCTTTGTGTTGGCACGATAGCTTCAAAAGAAAAAAAATCAGACTATTGCTCATGAGATAAAAAGAGAGAATTGCTTTTAAGCTTTCAAAGAGAAGTTACATAAAAACATGAAAGTGGGAATTGAGGATTGCAGAGAAGATTCAGCAGAGGATAGGATCATAGCCATTACATGGAAAAATTCTCAAGAAAATCTCCATTTTTGCAGGGTCCAAAGACAAACAAAGTTTAAAATCTCAGCTACGTGATTTTAAAAGTGTACTGAGGTTCAAAGACTGGAAACACTTCCTGTGATCCTCAAGTGTTTGGTGAAGTCTTCCTTACTCACAAATGTTTTGTGTGAATAGATTGTGGGTGTGTTGGGCAGAAGTGAGAGGCTGGACTTTTTTCCAGTGTTAGACAATAAGCAAACTCAAGACATGCAAGCAAAAATGGCCCTTAAAATATAGGGCTTTTTTTACTTAACTGGAAAAATGTTCTAGAAATCTTAGACACCCCTGTGATTTGGGATATCAGTGATTAGCCAAGGGATTTCGGTCTTTAATCTTAGTGGCCAGCTCAGAGAGGTATATGCATACATGAGGCCAGCCTGTTTTGGATTCTACACTTTTCTTCTCTGTCTCCTTCATCATGGGGATTTTTTTCCTTATAAAATCAAAATAACCCTTCACCTTCAGGCACTATATCTACAGCCCAAGTGGAAAGATGAGAAAGTAAAAGTTGTGGTCCAATTGACTCTTTTTTGGACAAAAACATTGGCATTCACCGAAGCCACATTCAGCAAACATATTTGGGTATCACTGACGTGGTCATGCGTAGCTGGGGAGGTGGACACTTAGCTGGACTCTTAGATGCTCCTAACAAAATTGAGATTCTGCCATTAAAGAGAAAGGGGACACATTGGCAACACTTTCAAGGCTGGGGAACTCTCCAGGGTCCTGAGGATAGCATTTCTCTTCATCAAAACAATTCTTTAAAGTCTAAAGGTCCAGAGAATTGAGAGTTTGTCATTCTGTCCTCAAGTAAACAACCCTCTACATGTTCCCCCTATTCATACCATAGAATTAACTAATGCAAAGGGTAGTTTCCTGGAATAGACTCATTAGGTAAATCCCAAATGGATCTCAGGCTGCCAGTTAGGAATAAAAAGATGTAGGCTTGTGGACACATACTGCATTAATTAGAACCCATCTGGTTTCATGAAAGGACTCCAAAATCTTCACAAGCCAAAAGGATGTGTTTTATCTGCTGTGACAATAGCAGCACCTAAGGCTCTGTGTCAACTGGTTTGGTAATTAGTATTCCAGAGCATTTGCAGCTTACTTTTCTGCTCGCCACCAACCCCCACCACAAGATCTCTGCCTACACCATGTTTCGAGAAATCATTAACGTCCATAAAATCATGACTGCTGAGACCCAGCATTTCTTTGTTTTTTAAAGAAACAATATTTCCGCTTTCAGATTTTGTTAGTATTGACTAAAATATGGTCTTAGGAAGTGAAATCTGCTTTGCAGATGCATTAGATCTATTTGTTTCTTCCTGACATAGCTCCTGTGGTAGACTGTGTGGGGCATTTGGCAGATAGCACCAAACTGACAATTAGAAAGAAGGAGGTGGTATTCTCTGATCTGGTGAGAGACCTTTGGGAAGTAACTTGACTTTCCTGGCTTTCGATTTATCATCTGTAAGGCCAGGAGTTTGCACTCAATGACTCTCAGAATATTTTATGTTATGTAGATCATTTGATAGAATTTCCTTTCATTAGAGGACAAAGAGTTGCTCTCCCGTTGCTTCCAGTTACCATCATTCATGAAGAAGACAGAGAAAGGAATGAGATTTTGGCAAAGACATAAACACAAAAGAGATGTAAAAAATATTAGTTTATGTCTAGACAACACCAAAAGTACCACCTTGGAGGGAACTAATTAGAGCCACTCACAGGCAGCCTTAGCCATTAGATCACCCTAATCATTTATAAATTATATAAATTTTTAAATATCCCCAATAAGGGACAAAAAGTACACTATATATGAAAATGTATTATGTATACATGTATTATGTATACATGTAACATTTATATGTTGGTAATAGTCCATGTGGTCACCTTAACGAGGTAGCCAGAGGACGGAACTTCTATATATGAAATATTTGTAATAGTAGTATGTGTCACCCTGATGATCACAGTGCCAGGACCACAGCATCTTCACCGTTTTGGTAGCAGGAAAGCCGTGAAGTGGTAGAAATGAAAAGGTATGAAATGAAAATGATAATAAATGATCAATACAAGGACACTATGCTTAGTAATGTAAATTAATTAAAAGTGATCCCTGCCCTTTTACTCATGCCAAAGAAGGAAGATTTATATCTATTATAATTCCATTTTTTCCATAAATAAGTCACCAAAAAATGAAATGTAAGGAGTTGAGGGCGCCTGGGTGGCTCAGTCGGTTAGACGTCTGACTCCTGATTTCGCTCAGGTCATGATCTCAGGGTCTTGAGATTGAGCAGGGACTGGTGCTCCACACTCAGTGGGGAGTCTGCTTGTCCCTCTCTCTCTGCTCCTCTCCCCATTCATGCTCTCTCTTTCTCAAAGAAAGAAAACCTTAAAAAAAATAATTCAGGGGGGTTGAAGAAAATAAAAAGTTAGGAAGGAAATAGGAGTTCCGTGTGCTAAGTCCTATGTTGAAGTTTTAGTATTTTACCCCCTTTTGTCCCCTGAAATCTCTAAACCATGTATTTTCATTATCCTCTCCCAGACCCTGATCATCTTTATATAATGAGTATATAATTAGTATGATCAATATTGGCCAACAATTTAGCTATTTAAGGAAGAATTTTTAATTTAAATTCACTTTGCTATTTCTCTGGTAAGATACTCTTTTGATTTTCAGGTTCCAAAAGAAATTAAAAACCCTGTAGCATCCACCTAATTCTTGGGAAACTTTATGACAGAAAAACACATATCCAACTACTCCCTCTCACATGGTCATGTAGCTCAGATGGGTTAATTGATAAAAAGTGTCTACTCATACATAATGCAAGATAATTATTCATAAACAGAGAGCAATTTTGGAAGAGACATGCAAGAAATTATGACTAGAATGCTTAATAAAATTTTGACTTAAGACTGGAGTGGAAGATATTTGCTAATAAATTCTACAAACACTTATTAGACATAATCTGCATCAGACATTTTGCTGGATTCTACTGATAAAATATAAATAGGACCATCCCTCATCTCAAATATTCAAATACAATGAAGAAAAATAACCAACAAAACCTGTCATTGCAGTGACATGCTGTGATACATGAATTCAAGTTTCTGAGAGTGGAGTATAGCAGTGGCCACCCCAGACTGATAAAGTCAGACATATCCTGGAATACAAGAAAGACAGTGAACCTCCTAAGGGATTGCCAAGGGTCAATCTGGAAGAAGTAGGAGGTAAAATGATCCTGAAGACCCCAGGTTAAAACAGAAGTTATTGTCATGGAACTGGGTCTCTGAAATGCCAATCTGGCACCAAAGAAATATTTAGATCAGAATGCTTTTCATCAAAAGGAAGGTAAATTAATCTAGGATGTCCACTTAGAAAATGTGCATGTCTGAATGTCGGTAATGGCAATTAATGGGAAATAATATATGTGGTGACTAAGGAAGGAAGGGCTGGAGAACCTTCAAAGATACTTAGAGTCAAGAGGGATTCTTTTTGTTGAAATTTGATCAACTGTAGTCTGAACTGATTAAAACTAAAAGAAACATTCGAAAACCTTTAAAGTTTACAGGACAAGAGTTGGGAGTGGGGTGGGTGTAATGAGCATTAATGGCATATGGCTGCTTTGAAAAAGGATCCAGAAAACTCTACCCAGCAAGTGAAAGAAATTTAGGTAATTTCCATGTTCAGAGGTCAAGAGTATCCCTGAGATTCAGCTGGTTTAGACCAATTACACTCAGGCTTTCCCAGGATGGTTTCTCTCACATCGACCTTCCAAGAATATGATCTCACTCTCCCCACTGTGTTGCATTGGTTTGTGGGAATACTCGATGACTTTCTTCTCTGCTCATGATCCTAAGCTCCTCAAAGTCATAGAACCACTCTCTTTTTATGCATCGCTGTCTCTTCAGACCTGACAAGGCTCTCAGCAAAGTTTGAGTTGCAAGAGTGAAAGGCGAGTGAATATATTAATTTACAAGAAGGTAATTAATCTGAGGAAGACCATCATGTTGAAAAGTGCACAACCTGGCCTCTCCTTACTGTCTGGTCTCACCTCCTGGGCAGAGGTTCTGGGACAGACTGCCTCCTTTGACAACCACTGGCAGTCCTCCTCCTCCTTGGAAGGGCTTTGGCAAGCTTCATTGCCTGGAAAACTCCTTATATTTTCCTTGACTCCGAGCTTAAGAGTCACTTAAGGGGCATAGGCTTTGTTGCCAGGCAAACTGCATTTGAATTTGGTCTCTGCCAAAGAAGTTTGTCATTGTGAGGTTACAGGAAGGGAATGTATTTAAAAAAAAAAAAAGACCAATTTCAGGCATATAGGAACATATCTTTTCAATTTTCCTAGGGAACTACTGCTTTTACAAAATTCAATTTATATTGTATTACATAAATACTGATACTTATATTTCTATGTAGCTTGAATCTACGGTACTGTAATTATCTATTTATTTGTCTTCCTCGTGAGAACATGAATGGTCATATGTCCATTCCTAGGTCTCAGGAGAAGTGTCTGGAGAAGGCATGAATGTCAATTGTAAATACATGAATGTCAATTTAGTATATGAAGGCATGACTGAAACATTAAGCTTTCAAATATTTTCTGAAATACAAAAATGAGACAGTTTTACATGAACACAATTAAATCACTTTATTGCTAAACTTTGTTATATATGTATGAAATGTACATATATGATTATACATGTACATTACAATACTTTATATATTTGCCATACATATGTCTGATGTTGCTGGTCATAAGTCAAACTAACAAACACTCTTGATTGTTACCAAGAGCCTGACAAACAGTATAGGAAATTGTCATGATGCTAGGCAAAATCCATATGTACAGCATTTTACATTTGTTAATTAAAGTTTTGTATTTTGATTTAAGTTAAGATTCATTGCAGAAGCAATCTGTCAGATTATTCAAGTTGGAAGACAGTACAGTCACTTTATTCTGAGACACTCTAAAAGGATGTGGGTGGGAGAGAAGAGAGATTCTTCTTCAAGAACAAAATTGAAAAATTGAGTTTCCTGTTGCCAGGAACTATATTCTTACATAAGTTTCTCAATGTCTTTGTTGTGAAGAAGGATAGAGGGAAGGGTGGAAGGGATGACAGTAACCTAGCAGATCTCTAGAGTGAAGAAGGAAAAGCAAAACCACTCCTTTATTTATGCCAAATCCTGTAGGTTGGGAGACTATATTGACTGAGGGTAGCTATAGGAACCAGCTGAACCCCAAGCCCTAGAGGTGGAGAGCAAATCCCCAGCTTTCAGTACCAAAGCCAGTTGATGTTAAGTAGCTTAGGTGTGCTCTTGTTAAAAATACCAAGGAAGGTAGATTTCCGGAAGCCAACAGGTACTGGGCAAAGGACTGAAGCCAAGTGTCTATCCCAGCATTACGGTGTTTCAGACGAAGAAGAGCAGGGAGGTGCTGCTGTAAGTCTGGAGGGGTCCTAGGAAATTTTTTTACATGTTATTTTATAGTCTGTATGAACACTTTATAAGGTAGGTATCTTAGTTCAATTTTTATATACCCTGACACTAAGATGCAGAGGGGCAGGTAACTATGAAACTTATAAACGTCACAGATATGTTCATTGCAAAGCTCGAATTCAGTGTGTTTGATGCCAAAGTACTTTCTAATTTCTCTGATTTTAATTAAACATTTTGAATAACAAATGCTGGTCCTTGGAAGTCATACTTAAAATGGGGGTTATTTTCTGAAACATACTTTACAGGAGAAATTTTATAGAGAGATGAGGTGGATTGCATGACTGTCTCCAATGACTTGCTCCCCTTTTCTTTGTAAGACATTTTATATTCTTCCCCACTGATTCCGGGTCTGATCGTGTGACAGGTTTGGCCGGTGGAATGTAGCAAACGTGGCATAAACCAAGACCAAGCAGAAACTGCAGAAATATCACTTGAATGTCTTCCAGCTCTCTTGTTTTTTCTACCCAATCGCATGTCCTCAATAAAAGCTTCTCCTCCAGGCCAGCTTCTGGGATGAGAAGCATGGGGAGAAGGACTGGAGGAGCCAACCCATTGTCTCTGACATGTAAGGGAGAATGAGAAATAAATGTTTGTTGGCATGAGCCCTTGAGTTCACGGGTCATATCTTAGTGCTGTCAAGATGACTATTACAAAAGAAAAATGTCCTGGTGCTGGAAGCTACAAGACCCCTTTAGATGAAGAAAGAAAAAAAAGAAAGAACGAAAGAAAGAAAGAAAGAAAGAGAGAAAGAAAGAAAGAAAGAAAGAAAGAAAGAAAGAAAGAAAGAGAGAGAGAAAGAAAGAAAGGAGAGAAAGGAGGGAGGGAAAGAAGGAAGGAAGGGAAAGGATGAAAGAAAGAAAGAAAGAAAGAAAGAAAGAAAGAAAGAAAGAAAGAAAGAAAGAAAGGAAGAAAGGAAGGAAGGAAGGAAGGAAGGAAGATAGAAAGAGAGAGAGAGGACAGGAAAGAAGAAAGGAAGGAAGGAAGGGAGGAAGGAAGGGAGGGAGGGAGGGAGGGAGGGAGGGGGGAGGAAGGAAGGAAGGAAGGAAACAGTTATTTAAAAAATATTTTATCTAAGTTATTTATATATTCCTTCACCAAATATACATTGACAGCCTGCTATGTTCCTGGGGCTATATTGAATACAGTACACAGAGAGGTAACTGAACAAACAACACAGAGCTCCTGCTCCCCATGATATTTTCCATCTGAGGGATGACTGTTTCCTATACTAATTGTTGGCCCACTGGAGTCGTGTTTATCTCAGTGGGGACGTGGGTTGAGGAACATGAGTGAGCACCACCCAACAGTGTGATACAGGAAGCCAGGTACTGAGAATTGACTGCAGATTAGTGTCATATGGTGTTTCAGCCAAAATGAAGGTCAAACAACAAGGGAATGTGGATATTGTAGAAGCTGTAAAATCCAGTAACCAAGACAGGAGTCTCGCAAGAACACTAGAATGATTTTTTTTTTCTGAGACAATTCTTTTATTCTTTAAGTTTATACATTAAAACTTCACATGATGTTGTTGAATGTATGTGAAGGCAAACACTGCCAGGTAAGTCTCCTCGTGGACATTTGTGCAACTCATTGCCATTCATGATGATTGCAAGAGTTTTCACATTTCAAGCAAGAGAGGCAGAAACCAGATGCCTTTGTTCTCACTGTAAGCAACATTCTGAATTGGGAATTGACTCCAGAGACATTCTGTGTGACACTGTGGGAAGTTCACTGCACATTTACCATATCGTAGACCTAGTTCTTCATCATGCTATTCTGGAAATATTATTCTCAATAAATCATATTTCAAATTAAAAAATCAGTATTCACTTGCATCTGACAGAATCTGTTTTATCTGTTTTGTCTATACTCTGTTTTAGCTACAGATTGGCAGCTTGGTGTATAAATGTTTGGATCAGATTATTAAGAATCAAATAATATATTTGTGTATGCAAACAATGTTTTTAATAGTCGTTCTATTCAATAATAAATTTGCAGCATGATTATAGATAAAGATTCTTCCATTTCTCAGAGACAGAATAAGTAACATCTGTAATAGAGAGAAAGCTGTTAATCTTTATTTAGTGGATATGGATAGATGGGGCTGAATCTCATCATGAACATTTAATAGAAGGTTTCGTTTTCAAAGGGCGTCCTCTGCATTAATCTTTATGACAGCATCAGTGACAGTACCATCATTTTGTTTTAGGTTTTTATACCCTGCACCCAAGAAGCTGCTTTTTCCCCCACCATATATAGTTTAATATGCTGCCCCTTGGCATGTAGTAAGACCTTACATTTATGATCTATGATTTAAAAATCCAAGCTTTTAAAACATATGCTTACCTGAACATGTCATTTTCATATGCTTGTGCTACATTACTTATCACAAAAAATATATGTAATTTCTTATAAACTCAATGGGTTCAAACTTTGTATAGACTCAACAAATGGTAGCCATATTGATAATAAAAAGTAAAGTACATTTTCTAGAGTACAGACTTTTAAAAATATAGTCAATATATAGAATATACCAATATCATCATCAACACATTAAATCCTTTGTCTTATTTCTAGACACTGAGAAGAATACTGTTCCTATTTTTGCTTGTCCAATGTCAAAATCCATTTGCCCGTGTGTGTGTGTGTGTATGTGTGTGTGTGCAATCCCCTTCATATCAAAGCTAACGCATGTCATTCCTGTTCTCTTAATGGCACTATTTGACCAGTAAAAGCAATTAGGGTGAACATTCACCTTATTTACACAGGCTTATTTGCTCATGTTAATTATTTTTCTGATACCTTTGATCGTTCCCTCCCCTCCAGAGCAAACTGGGTAAAATTAAGTGAACTTATTGCAATATACATAATTTTTAAAATTTCAAGTGTGTTCCACCCAATGGCCAAGAATCTCTGCACCTTTACTGGCAATAACACAATTTGGATTAGGTCACAGGACAAACCTTCCACCTGTATTGGTCTGGGTTCAGTCCGGAAAATAGAATTTTTATAGCATTATAAGAATGAGGAATTTAGTGTGGGAGTTGGCAATCCCACAGATGTGACAGGAGATGGCTAGCAGGAGTCTGGAAGGGCAGCCGCTGATGAATTGGAGAAGTGGTCCCTGAAGACTGAGGGCTGAAGCTCAGGGACGGGAGAGAAGCCAGAGCTCATGGAGATCGTTGGAGTCTCCACATCCAGTCACCGTGATGGAGAACTGGGAGCTCACAGGTGCGGTCAAGAAGCTGCTGCATCTGCCCACCGTGACCTCCCAAGAAGAATGACTTCCATTCCATCTTCCCGGCCAAGTCCTTTGTGAGTTCCTCTCAGTGACAAACTCCAACTCAGAGCCAAAGAGGGAAGGGATACTTTCAAACCTAGTTTGCAGTCCTAGTAGAGTGTTGGTGGTGCTTCATTAAAAACAGACAATCCAACATAATTCCTACAAAAAGAAACCAAATAAATAACTACTGATGTGGGGAAAATAGTTTTTATAGAGATGAGTCTGCATACATATTACTGTTCTGTTTGCTTGTTTTACTTTTTCTTTTGTTTTGCTTTGCTTTTACCCTCCAGATGGTAAATTCTTTCTTTGGCATCGGTCACTGAATGTCGCTGAGCAGTGGTCCCCTCAGAAAAAGCACAGGGCTACTCATATCCCCCACTAAGGTGGTTCCAAGGGCTGAATTGGAAAACGTATATCAAGGGTTAGCACATCTCTGGGGCTCAGAATATGAAGTCAGTACTTTGGTAGCAAATGAGTGTGTCAGTAGGAAGCCTAGAGTCTGGGAGTCCCTCCATTTATTGGTTCTGTGAACTAGATAAATTGTTGATTTGTTTTAAGATTCGGTTTACTTACCTGTAAAGTGAAGAATGTAATAATGTCTTCCTTCAGAATGACAGTCAGGATACAATTAAATAAAACAATGTGTATCCAAGAATCTTCTTTACAGTTAATCTTATCTTACGCGTAGCAACTTGTCATGTTCATGATGAACGCTTACTCTAAGACGTGAGAAAACTAAGTGTCTATTGCTGAAAACCAGACTCTCCTAACAGATGTGTGTGTTGTTTGCCTTTGCTGTGACTGAGCTTCAGCTTCTGCTGTGTTCTACCCTGACCAGGACCATCAGGTAAAATGAGAGTGCCATGGAAAGCAACAGCATCGAGTCCGGTTCTAAAAGGGTTTTGTTGTTATTGCATTGCTGTTTTTTTAATAAGCACAATTTCCAAAATGTTTTCTTGGATAGTCCTTAGATATATCCTTTCAGAACTTGACAAGAAGATTGAGCTGTCTATTTACAAAGTATTGCACCAAAAGTGTAATAGCATCTGAAAGAAATACAAGCATAGCAATTCAATTATACTTGGTAAACCTCGAGAATATAAATCTCTAATCTTTTCTTCCCAAGTCCATCATGAATAGTTGAAAGATTCCCTTGATTAAATAATAATAATAATAATGATAACAATAGAAAAAAATGAAATGGTATACTCAAAATAATCCACAGGTGTTTCAAGCCTTGCTGTGTCCTGTATACCTCTTTTTTCTTTAATCTTGCTTCTTATATTTTTCTGCTTTTCACATTTCTTTATTTTCTATACTTCTTTCACAAACACACTTAAATTAGAATCATAATTTCGTATGGACGATTTCTCTTGTGCAAGTCATTTTAATATACACCTCTCCACTTGTCCATATTGATTGTTTCAGTGTGTTAGCACTCAATTTGTGGTATGACGATTCCTTTTGTTATGGAAATTTTGTCATTCAATCATAAAATATTTATTGGGCATCCAGGTTATTCCAGGAAGGTGCTATTCTGGGGATACAAAAATGAAAAGGATTTCTACTTTCCTCAGAAAGTTAGTACAGTAGTAGGAAAGAAAGCTATAAAAATAAACAAGTTACTTTTTTAAATAATGAAATCTGTTCGTGAACTCCTACGTCTGGAGGACAGAGTGTGACCATACAGTATTTATCATCCCCTACCAAGCCACTGAATAATGGATGACATATGAAAAGAAAATTACTTAAGAAAGAAATACTACAAACAGGTAATAATTTCAGTTTCAGGAATTTTAGAAAGTACAAATAAAGGAAAGGGTTTGTCAATGATGAACACTCACGTGCGATTCCCCTGGTGGAAGAGATAGGAGGCCATTATTCCCCACAGGCACACACAGCCAAATGCATGTATGATGTGAACATATGTGCAGATGTGTCCTTTAGAACTACCCTCCTCACTCTACTTCCATAGACTCAGATAGTTCTGTGATGTTTTCCAGAGAATCTTAAGAATTGCAGAATCTTCAGGCTTCAGCAGGCTAAGAGCTTTAGTGAAGCTTCTCTGACCTTTTCTCCCTAGGTTTCCCAAAGGTTATTTAAGCCCTTAATTCCTAGATATGTTTTAATGCCTTGAATATGTCCAGTGGCTTTGGTTTTCCTGACTGCACCCCGACAGATATGCCACACTTGTTTCATCTCTCAGCTGCACCATTGGATTTCCTCCTGTTCTCACTGACTTCCTCTTTACTCCTTTACAGACCTTTCTCAACACAACAGGCAGAGCAGAATAGGAAAAGCAGAGCCATATTGTGCCGGTGCTCTGACAAAACACTCTGGTGGCTTTCCGTTTCAGTCCAAACAAAATCTATATTTGCAAGCATTACTTGATTACCCCTACCTGATCTCCATCCTGGCCACTCTCCTCCATTGCTTCCTACCGTCCATCTCTCCTGCTCTGTCCCCACCACAGTGTCTTCTCAAGCACACCCAACACACTCCTTGTGCCAGAAAATCTGCTCTCTCAGATATTGACAAGTCTCACTACTTTAGTTCATTAAGATTGCAGTCAAACATCACATTCACAGAGATGTTCCCCATGCCATTTCCACGTGACATGCCAATTCTGTGTCTCAACACTCTCATCTCCTAATAGCCTTATTTTTATGGTCAAGGTAAATTCACAACATGCCATATGACTTTTACTGTTAGTGCTTTCCTTTGTTCTTTAGTTTACATTTCCTTCACCTAGACTATGTGACACAAAAATGAAGACTTTTATTCTGTGTCTCAACACTCTCATCTCCTAATAGCCTTATTTTTATGGTCAAGGTAAATTCACAACATGCCATATGACTTTTACTGTTAGTGCTTTCCTTTGTTCTTTAGTTTACATTTCCTTCACCTAGACTATGTGACACAAAAATGAATCTTTTTGTCCATTTTGTAACTCAAACAGCTCCATGCACCTAGTATGGATGCAATAACTATTTACTGAAGGAGCTGCTGTTACTAGTGGTGTGTTTGTTGAATAAATTAACAGGGCTGGCGATAACCACCAACACAAACCAAAGGAGCACACAGCGTCAGCACCTAACTTCTTGGAATTCCAAAAGAGATCGCACAAAATTCCTTAAGACAACAAAAAACGTCAGACTTTCAAATCAGACTTACAAGAATCACATATCTCACAGAGAATCAGATTTTTCCAGGAATTCAGACTACGGGTAATTTCGAGTTAAATGTAATGCATCTGGAAGCACAATTGTATAAACTGAACTCACCAGGTCCTTTATTAGTGTGGTCAGAGAAACTCAACACCCTTCATGTATGGGAACTCTCTAAGTGATGCATGTAGGGCATCGCTTAAACAAACATATTTTAGTTACGAAACATTACTAAGATAGTCACATGCCGACTCTAAGTTTTTAGCAGGCCTTGTACCATACATAAACCCATAAATTCTAAATTCGTTTACCGTAAGCAACCCAGACAGACCAGGTACATCGTGCTAAAATCGTAGACAAAGAGCCTCCATTATTTTTCTCCAGTCTCCCCACTGGAATTCCTAAACCTGCTTTCAAAGAGAATTGACTGTTATTTCTATCATCCAATCCTTGTCCCTCTTGTCTCAGTACTCACCAAGGTTAGAAAGAGTGGATTTAAATCAGTGACTAATATTTTCCTTCCCAATCATTAAAATTAACAAGTGGGGAATCAGTGAGAAGCAATTCGATTCACAGTTAAGACTATAGATTCTGTGGGAACCTGGGTGGTTCAGTGGGTTAAGCATCTGGCTTCAGCTCAGGTCATGATCCCAGGGTCCTGGGACTGAGCCCCACATCAGGCTCCTTGCTCGGTGGGGAGCCTGCTTCTCCCTCTCCCTCTGTTCCTCCTCGCTTGTGCGTGCTCTCTCTCAAATAAATAAATAAAATCTTTAAAAAAAAAAAAAAGACTATAGATTCCATATCTAGACTTCCAAAGTTTAAATCCAGGCCTTACAATGTCCTAGTTACACGATCTTGGGAATGATATTTAACATCTTTGGAACTTTTTTTTTCTAATCTGTAAAATAAAACTGATAATAACGACTTTGTAAGGCTGTTGTGAGGACTAACTGTGTAAACACCTGTAAAATACGTAGAACAGCATCTCACACAAACGGAACACTCAGCAGTGGTTACTTATTCTTAACACTTCAAGGCAGAACTACTGTTTTGCTGGTTATCTCTCTGTTGAGATAAAATCTGTTCTTTCTGTGCCTTCAGAAATGGCTACATATGCTAGATTTATTAGGAAAACAGGGATAGATACATGTGAGTGTTCTGGGAAAAGTCTAAATTTAAGTAGTGTCAAGAATATTTCTCATATGAAATGAGTTTATCATAACAAGCTACGGTTTCATCTGATTAAACTAGAAAAAAAAGGATCTTTCCCCCTGTATAATCACACACTGCAGAAAATTACAATTTAAATAGACCCCAGACTGAGTCAAAATTACTCAGTTCACCTATCAACCACATTTCGATGTCTTCCTGTTCCCTTGAGATAAAAGTTTGATGGTGGTTGACTTACAGAGATTAAAATTCTTACCACCAGGTTATTAGATCCAAAGTCATTCCCTGTGAAAAACTGAAGTCATAAAATTTTAACTTGTCAAGCTCTGTGGCTGATTAGTTCAAATTTAAGTTATTAGCCCTAGGAAATGCTCTGAAACTTCCAATAGACCAGAGCAGGGTCTCTAGGCTCTCCTGAAGGCATCAGTAGACCAAAACTGTCCAACCATTTTGAGAAAAACTTTATCCCTGAAGAATCAAGTAAAGTTTAAAGATCCACAAAAATTGATCATGATGCACATAAATGAATTAAGAAGTTGCCTGGAGGCTGCCTAGGTTAGGAATATAAATTAGAAAGAGGATCCATGATGATTTTAATTTCAATGTCATATCACTACAAATGATATCTTCCCCCCTTATAAGTCCCTTAAAAGTCCCAACAAGAATTGAGAAATACCCACCCCACGAAAGGGAACACCTGTTCATTATCAACATACGCATTATAGTCACATACGTTTTAATAGTTCATGCTATAGAACTAATATTTCAGAAATAATTTAGCCAGCATATGAAATTTAACCAGGCAAAGTTTCATAAGGTAAGCAAAAGAATCTCAGGGAAGAATTTTAAAATGCTCTTAGCAAGGATAAGAATGCCAGTTAAAATCTGTCAGATTCCTCCAGCCGGTAAAAAACAGAAAACACACCAGATACATCAAGAGGGCGTGTGATAAAGGGAATCTGTTGCATAGGTCAGAAGGCCAGGAAAACAAACAGGGAATAAGGATCATAAGCTATGTGAAGGCTAACCAGGCCGGGTTCAAACAGCTTTTTTAAGAGCACATGAGTAGTATGAAGTGAATCTAAAGTTTGAATTTGAATTTTTCCTGTTCAAAAAGGATGCATTATTTTTAGTGCATTATATCACATTTTATATCATAATTGTGGCTTGGAGAGTGCAATTTTCTACATAACTGTCTATATGCTTGCTTATCCACTATTTATATCATGCAAATTTATGCTGAACAATTGTCTGGGATTGAAAACAGGACTTTCTTTCAAGGGTTGGTATTTCTGTGTATACTTGATGACTAGGGATTTTGGGGTCACTTTGGAGCTCCAGAGATCAATAAAATAAGGCAACAAAGTAAGAATCAGAGGAAATGCCATTCCAGTGAATAACAATCAGCGGGTTCTGGGAGTCAGTCATTTCACTGTGAAGACAGGAAGGCTGGAAATCATTCTTCATGACTGCTCATTATAGATGATGTACCTGTTCCATGTTGATAATAAATGAAGTTTACACATGACCTAGGAAAAACTATGTATTTATAATGTATTATAGGATATAAAAATATTCTCCAATGCGTTGTTATTTGACCCTTAAATGCTACAGGGCAGAAAGAAATTGCTATAATATATATTTTTACAGATGAGGAAACACAAAACCATGGGGTTACTATGAATACGAACTAATGTTATGCTGACCATCGGAGAAGCCACATGCACATGGGTGAGGACTGTTGGCTGATTTGGGCATTAATCAGATCAGGGTTGGTGCTGGATTTATCACTCCCTATCATGCAATCTTAGAAAACTTAATGGAAAACTCTCTTCAATTTCTTCACATGTACAATGAAATAACAGCAACAAGTGCAACAATGAGTATTGTTATTATTAGTGTTAGGACTGCTAAGATGACCAATAGAACACTTGATTATAAAACACTCTGAATGGTGGTTACCCCACAGGGCTCAACGGTTGGTAAGTCAGCCAATCATAATCTTGAGAGTTAAAAAAAAATATGGCAGAAAACAAACAGAAAGGCACAACAGATATTTCTGGATATCTAACAATCAGTTATTCTTTTTTAGTATTTTGTTTTTGTATTGTTTTAAATTCCTTTACTTATTCCAGTCTCATTCAATTGAAAAAACATACTGCTGTCAGAGGATTTGACTTAAAGTATAATTCATAAACCATATCATGACAAGAAGCATTAAAATATTCTCCTTGTAATAAAATATGAACTCCTTTAGATGAAACTACATGTACTCAGAAGTCACGATGCAAATGCCAAGCTACTCTTTCAACTGTATTTACTATTTCTCCTTTTGTCAACTCCTACGCCCCAGCTAACTCAAATAAATATGTGACCTCCCAACTACTCCCTGCTCCAATTTCTCTAGGTGAAATTCTCTCCTTGCCCCACTATTTGATGGTCTCCAACTTTCAAGATCTGCTTAAAAGGACAACTATTCATTTAGCCTTTCTTGATCTCCTTGAGAAGATATTTGCATCCCATTTTTATGCTGCCAACTTCTTTATTATGAAACATCATCTGGGGATACCTGGGTGGCTCAGTTGGTTAAGTGGCTAACTCTTGGTTTTGGCTCAGGCTGTGATCTCAAGGTCCTGACATCCAGCCCTGCGTTGGGCTCCATGATCACTCAGCTCAGAGTCTGCCTGGGATTCCTTTTCTCCCCCTCCTTCTGCCCCTCCCCCTGCTCGCACATGCTCTTGCTCTCTCTTTCTCTCTTTTTCCCTCTCAAGTAAATAAATAAAACCTTAAAAAATCATCTGCATTGTATTCTCTTGACAACTGAAACTATTTTATCTTCCATACAAGATTATTACAGAGAAAACTAATTAGATTTTTAAGGTGAAAAACTTGGCAAATAATTTGGGGTTTTATCTTTCTGATCTAGCTCCTCTAAACACCCTTCCTTCTATGAAACTCCATAATCATGTTCCCCAATAGATTGTTGCCTTTTTTTTTTCATCCCCAAAGCATTTAGGCAGAATCCCAGAATATAGATTGTACAGGATCAGAAAAGACTGGCTATGTTATTAAACTTAACTCATTAGAAAGTGACAAAAAAGTACAAATTTCATAATATGACATAATAGAAATGTTTTCTTTTAAGTAATTTATACATTGTGTTTCCTGCTCACTGTTACATTTTGTGTCTATATCTGTGACTATTAAGAGAGCAAAAAAATAACTTTTCAAAGAATTGACCAATGTAAAATGGCATGCCTCAGACCTTGGAGAGGCGGTAGAAGTTGGGGACAAACCAGAACATACTGAACTGCACAATTACGAGGCATATAAAGCAGTGGTTTAACTACATAATTGTACTGGTGCAGGAATAAACAATTTTCTGGAAACCAACCCTAGACCCTCATAAATGACATAAGTTTGAAGCAGGTAGAGTTTGTTACCCCTAAATCTGAGGAATTAAAGGCATATTAAGAAGGTATTTACTTCTTTAATAATACATAAGGAAGTATAAAACCAGAGCCCACAATTAAAAAAATGATGAGGTATTAAGAGTGTCTGACATTGGTCACCCATGTTTGTATTTCTATGACACTGTTGGATTTATTCAAGTGAGTCAGTTAAAGAAATTTATAGTACAATTTCAACAACTCATTAATAAAATGAATCAGGTTAAATCTGTTAACAAAGGGCCTCAGATTTATGGAACAAGATTATTTATAAAAACATCTCTGCTATTTTTACAATATATTTTGCTTTGCTACTGTCTTCAACCTTTAAGAGAGGAAAGGGAAATATTAATTAAATGGATAAGAGTTTTATAATAAATTCAAGTCCTGATTCTTCTATTCCTCATTTATTTAACATTCTGTTGGCTGGACCCTCTGTGCCATCGTGTGACAGATAGAAATAAACAAAGGGAAGAAAGAATCATACGTAGACATGACATCAAAACTAACTCACTTCAGTAAAATTGGAAGAAACTGAAACTCACTTTTCAAATCATATACATTTAGGATTCAGAGAATTTTACAGGTTTTATTTATTTAACCTCCCTCCAGACCTGGAATCTGACAGGACTCATTTTCATCACTGAAATATACAAACTTCATAATAAGATAAAATTCTATTATTTATTTTCCCACCAAAACATCAATAAATTATTTGCCACTGCTTTAATTAAGGTAACAGGAACCAGTATCATATTTTGTCATTTATTATGATATTTGGAGGTCAAGGAAAATCCATTCATGGAATTTTTTTTAAGCTACCAAATTTAAGGAAAACCCAAATTCCTAAGGGAAAAAACAAAGAAGTTGATGCAACAGCTTACGTGAATATTCATTCAGTTTTTGTCAAAGACCTAGTTTTATTAAACACTAGGAATAAGAGTTTATGGCGTCAGACCCACTGAAGTATTTTTAGTGGAAAAAAATTATGTAAAACACAAAAGCCAACATTTCCACAACGTGGATTGTTCTCCTTTAAAAGTCCAAAGACACTCATCTCCAGTTACGTTTATAGCCACATTTTAATTATCTGACCAAATGAAAGGGAATTATGGAAAATCAACATCACATATCTCTACTTTGCAATATGATGCATAGAAAGTGCATGTATATAAAATCAGGTACAAAAATTGCATTTCCAAATCAGCACACCAATCTTGAATTAAGCAATTGAAATGCACTTGGACAAAAGTAAGAGCCTGAAAGCAGGTTTTCACAGGTGTTACACAGACTCATGATATGTCTTCCAGTTTTCAAAAGTGAATTCAAAAATAAAGAAATAAAAGGAAATCAGCTATTTTCAAATTAACTAACATAGTGTGTACCTATGCTTTTGAAAAACATCTTGTGGAATTAATAAAGCACTTGTGTAAGTCATATTTGAATTCACTTTATCAAAAATATGATTATTTATTAAAATAATTTGATTCGAAATATCTTGAAACATCTTGAATGTCTTGAGACATCTCATTCCTTAATTACAATGTGCCTCCCCATTTGATTGTAAACCAAAATTTGATATTTAGGTGATAAGATCTGGTGTGCCAGTAAATAGGAATTTTTAATATATGGATAAAAGTCAGTCCTAGCATTTAAAGAGCCTCCTCCAGGGACTTCCCAGGCATCATGGAGTCCCGCACTTTCAAGATCCAGCATCTAGAGTTACATCGAGGGACAAGAGGAAGCCCCAAGTCCTTGCCTTCATGTCATCACTACTTTCTCTTATGATCGTCAATGACCATTGTTAAATTTTTTTAAGTATGACCACAGAGGAGACCTGTCTTCATTAGAGATATTTTGTTTTCCCATGGAGCTGTTGTGTACTAAATATATGTAAGAAATCCATCTTTATCATTTTACTTAGTGTGGTTGGACTTTTTGTTGTTGTTGAGTGGATTTCTGGTGTAAGTATCTTATAAGCTTTGAACCAGCAGATCAGAAGCATTCTGCATATTTAGAGAAAACTGCCTGTGGACAACTATATGACAAGTGAATAGAAAAGTGGTTCACTTAATTTATTTTCCTTTTTTTTTTTGCTATATATATATAATTCTTGACATGAATATCATACTTTTTGAGATTATTCATTCAAATTGTAAATGGTCCTATGAATATTTCTAAATAGGGAAAGTAAAGTATGACTAATAACTTCAAAAATAATCTGTGGATGCACTAAATTTGAATTAAATAGCATGAGAGTTGGCATGCAATTAAATAAATCAGTCAAGTCAAATATTAAAGACTCAATTATGACATAAACAGTGTGTACAAAATATGTAGCAAAACAACAGAAATAATATTTATCATGTTCAATATATATTTTTTCTATTCATCTGTTTATCACATTCATGGAAGTGATTATTTATGTATATTGATTTTTTCAATACAGATTATTCAGAATTGTTATGATAATTCTTTAATGTTTCTATCATTAAAATTTTATTTTCTTTCCCATTTATTTGTTTCTGTAGCATACATGAAGTTGAATTCCTAACAGAGATGTATGCAAGTAATTCATCTATGGGTTTATAAAGCCTGCTTGATTCACAAAGTTTTAACTGTGATAGACCAGACTACTTTACTATTTGAAGGACAGACTTCTGTAGAATTCAGCAGTTTTGGAGATGTTGGTAAGCGGATTTATAGTAATTCTGATTTTTAAAATTTATTTTCTAAGAATACACATCGAATATTTAAAAAGTACCCATTTATTAAATCGAACTTTAGAGAGTGTGTATATGATTCAATAGCAATTAAATATACTATATGATTTCACTTTCTTTTTATTAAACACATCATGATTAGTAAGCTTTCGGGTATTATATGTGTGCCTGAGTAGGAGAACAACTCAGAATGGCATTAATTAGGGTCATAAAAGGGCCTATGATTTTAAGCATTTAAAAAGATTTTCCTATTCTAAAAGGAGAACATATTCCATAAAATTTGAGAGATCAAATTTAGAGAAGTAAGCCTCAATACTAAAAGACATCCTAGAGCCTAACAGGTAGAAAGAGTTGATATAAAGTGTGCACTTATGTAAGTCAGTTTTGTTTTTATCACTCTAATAGAAGAAAACATTTTTCTTAACTCAAGTTAGGAAATTATTATACATTTTTATATATCTTTATATAAAAAGTTACAAGTAGCAAGCATATGACACAAAGAAATGGAAGCGTAACAGCAGTATTCGAGAATGCATGCTTTTTACAATGTGTCTAATAAAAAGGATATTTTTCCAACTCAAATACCCAGTACTGACATGCAGGGTATTTTCTCAAACTGACAATTCAGTCATATTGCTAAGTGCTTAATCAAAAAACATTTCTATTGATGGGTCTAAATGGTAAAATACCTGATTTCAAAAACTCTTTCTGAAACTTAGTATCGTCCTTCGATATTGAACAAAAAGGAAACTGGGAATATTTGGGAAAGACCAAAACTAAAATTAGATGTTTCTTATTGCAATCTAGTTACTTTTACTCATGACTCTTGGCTGCATTTAATCATAATACAATAATAGATGTTAATAGTCCATAAAACCTCTAGCTGGTGCTTCCATGGTCCATATTTTCACTTCTTAACTGTAGCATGTTCAAAATCCCTCAGGAACGCACTAGTCTCAAGCAGTCTATCTAATGAAAACAATGTACATGGAACACAAAGTTCATCCAAAATTGTGTTGTTCACATATCACACAACGTACGATCATATAACAAGGACATAAAACAACATAGAAACAAAGTGAAACTAACAGTAAAAAGAAAAATTGGGATAGTCTTAATCAGGAACTAATTTCTTCTTCAAGTTTCCAGTAAATCTCAAAATGTATTTAAAAACTAAGGAGCACTTGGTGACCAGCAACCAAATTATGAAATGAACATATCATTGTGCAGCAGGGATGTCTTGCCGAAGGGATAACAAATGTCTGTAATTCTTAAGTTTGGATAAAGGCAGTGGAATGAATTTAGAAATATGTCCACTTTTCACAATTCACTAGAGAATTTTCGTTTCACAGTCCCCATGTTTGTATAAATAGTTCTTCTCTGAAAATAAAACACAGTTAAAACATTTTCTCCCAATGAAAAACGCATACAAATACACCAATTTATCAAGGTAATATAGAGCATAGAAATGCATTCACCTAATTCAAGAATAGTTGAAAGGCTTGAAGTGTTTTGAAGGGTTTAGCTGTCAAGCAAATTTGATTGGAGACAAATTAGTCTAATTAATAGAGATATAGATTATCAAGTGCTAAAAGTAAAGCTCTAATGATATTTGATCACAAAATAGATGGATACATAGACAGCTTGTATTTATGGAGCACTTTACATTGTCAAGCATTCAAATTTGATATCATAGAATTTGGCATAACATGCTGCATTTAACTTTGATGAAATAAGCTACATATTCATGCAAAAATAAAGAGTGCACAGATTGTAGAAATACCACCAAACACTTAGTGTATGCGTCTGAGTAGAATATCGCCAAATTAAATAAAATTACCAGCTTCATGTCTATTTCAGTTATGTTGAGACAATATTCAATTGTTTTTGTTATGGAAAACTTGCATTTCTTCTGATATTCTTGAAAATTTACTATTTCTTTTGTATTTCAATCTTAAAATATGTAAAATTTAACATGCTAATTTAACATCTTTTTAAAAATAACATTCTAGTACAATGCCTGATGGTAAGAATATGAACATTTATTTTAAAGATATGTGTGCTAAAAGTCATCACTCCATCAGCATTGAATCCAGTATATTTCTGATTATGAAGTATTATGAAACACTTATCTCAAGAGGTAATGAAAAAATAGCACATTCCCTAAAAAATCTACAAGACAATTGCAACAAAACAAAACAAAACAGAATACAACAAGGTGGGAGAAGGAACCAAGGGCATTCGCTTACCTTGAATTTTCTTTTTAGACCCTAGTTGTGTTGTATTCAGATTCATGTTTGCTTAGAGACCCAATGAGGCAGAACCTGGAATGTTATGGCTATTTCATTCAACAAAGTAATATTTGCACAAAAAATAAATATGCATACAAATATTTACTTAAAAGCATTCCTAAAAATTCATAAAACTGTGGAAATAGATTTTTTCCATCAGCATGCAAAAATATTAAATCAACTGAAAATATTTTAGGTTTTGAGGATGCAAAATGAATTGAGAAAGTATGTCCATTTATAAAACAAAGTAAATGCTAGTAAACATGCAAAACAAAACATATGTATTTTGGATTTGGGGGATTAAAATAGATTTTTTTCCTTAATTAAATTTTCTTTCCCCCAAACTTTTACCAATTTTGGGGCTAATAATACGATTCAGATAATATTATCTTTATGTCAAAAGGAAAATGAATCAAATGTTTCTACTATTTTTTCTACATTTAAATATAAATGTTTAGTATTTTAGCATACCATACTATTATATGCAATTTGTAATGTAAGTATCATGTGACATGTGGAAAAAAGGATTTCAGTATTTTCATACAAAAAATATAATACATTATATTGCAAAGTATGTTATTTTTGTATTAAAATTATTCAACAAGATGGGTTACCCATCTTGGTAAGGCAGTTATTTCCAAATATCATTTCATATCGCAAAATATATTAAGTATTGATGAGAGCAAAATTCATGAATATGTGGCAGCGAATTAGCAATACAAATTTATAATATAAATCAAAACCATAATTTTTGTAGAAATAAATATTATATACGTGTAGAAATAAATGGAATATCTTTGGTCTGTGTGTGCTCACACACAAACACCTATGTATATAAATAGGATTTAGGAAGGGTCTGGAGAGCCATGAAAAGGAAAAGGGAGGGGAAAAACGGAGACACTATGGTTTAAATCGTTAATAAAAAGAAACTGAAATATGAAGATCAAATAGAACACAATATTCTGGAGGCATTTCAGTCCTCAGGTTATAGGCGTCATCAAAAAATCTATTGATACTGACCGCTGGACGGCTTTGTCGTGACGGGACAGCCTGTGACTCGTCGTGGGCACCTCTTCGATCTCGTCGATGTCACAGGCATCCGCGGCATCTTGCGAGTAGTTGTGTTTCATGACGAGGATGTTCCGTCTGTTCATGGGCGGGATGAGGGGTTTGATGGGCTGCGGGGGCATCTCTGTCAAGACAGAAGCATCTCTTGTGCTGAGGTTACTGCGGCTGCCTTTCGTACTGGACACTTGTGACCCACAGTGATGGTCGTGAACGCATTTGGAAGAGGATCTCCGCAGTTTATGATAGCTTTCAAAGTCATCGGCCACATCTGCAAAGTCAGCTGTAGCTCCTGTCCCTCTCAGAGTACATAACTCATAATGAGGAGGTTCAAACACCTCCTGGAAAACTGTCTGGTCAAAGTCCGATTTCCTTTGGACATATTTTTTACGAGGCTGTTTGATCTGCACAATGACAGAAATGATAATAAGGATGATCACAATGCAGGAAGTCACGCCAATGACAGTCCCACTGGTGTTGGTGAGCTGGTCCAGTAGGCTGGCCTTCCTCTTCTCTACAGGTCGAGGAGAGTGAAAACAACAAACAGAACAAGAAACAATCCACCACGCGTTAATATGGTAGTCAAAGCACATAAAAAGGAGTACGCTGAGTAGAGAACTCGTACAGGCTTCAAGTAACACGGACAAATCGTCAAAAATAAACAAGAAGCTTCGCTTTTCACAAGGGCCCTGTCGTGCAGCCTTAGGGACGGATCTCCCATCGCCCAGAATCCCTACTTTCAACATACGTCTGAAGAAGATCTTGTGAGGCTTTTAGCAAGACATTGAGAAATGAATTAGTAATGTTGAAAATAGTAGATCATATAAGTTTATGATATAGATTATAGATCTAAGAAAACATCCAAAACTCGACGCTGCCAAACTGTTTTGAATTGATTCCTGACTTAGATAACTGAACTCACAGTAACACCGATATTCTAATACCAAAAGGTGATTAAATTTCACGACAGACACTTCTGGAATGGTGGCATGAGTCCCTCTGTGGGCCTTTCCCCCAATGAAACAACCACAACTGGTAAATACAAAAACAGACAAAAATCTATATATCTATACCTACTTTCTCTATCTCTATCATCTCTATCTCTATCTATCTATCTATCTATCTATCTATCTATCTATCTATCTATCCCTCTAGCTATAGTTTCTGGAAATTGTCTTAATGGAAACAGCAAATGGAAGTACATTTACTCAAGAAAATTTACTAAATTTTTTGAAGAACGGTGAGAGTCTGTCCTTAAACCCATTCCCCACCCCCATTCGCCATGATGGAAGCTTACTTAGGGAGCTTTCAGATAATGGTAGAGGGCTTCCTCTCTCTAACACTCCCCACCTAGAGCTACAGTACCTCCCTGAGTGGAGCAAACCACAAGCTTCTCCCACCACCCCTGAATCCATAGTGCGGGTAGGTATTCTAGTCTAGTCGAGAGATGCTGAGTTATCAAGGGCTCCATTCCTCCTCCCGGCTCCCATTGGTAGGATGGAAACTACACCAGGGGCAGAAGACTAAGAATTTGTGCCTCTGATCACCTTTGCCCAAGCTCACTCATAGAGCTGAACTGCCTGGAGAGGGAAGCTCACAAGACCAGAGCTTACCACCCTCATCCAGGACCCTACTCATAAAGTAGGGGTGTTGCTCCGAGAGAAGTCGGTTAACTATCCCTGCCTCCTTTCAGCACCCAGAGCAGCAGTGCAGACATTTTGACCATGAAGGGAGGCAGGCTGCAAGAACAGAGAGCACTGTAGCTTTCCCCAAAGAAAGTTACATTTTTTGGAACAGTGTGGAGAAGTTCAAGCCTAAGGAAATCTCAAAACACCAGATATTTTCTGGTAAGCGATTAAGAGGAGACTGTCAAGCTCCTCAGTAGCGACAAGCCAGACCTTAGAACAGGTAGAAGTTTAACATAAAATACCACGAAAATAACAGGTAAAGAAAGCCCTCCTAGTTTAGAACAAATCACAAAGGCTGGACTCAAAGACTAACCCTCAATGGAATTGAATTTAATTGGATCAGACCTTGGAACAATTTACACTCCTGGGAACTATCCAAAATGGCAGAACAATCATTCGGCAATTAGTAGAGATTAATAGCTGGGTGTGATACCAACAAAGACAGACAGATAAAAGGACGGGAGAGGGAGGGTCAGAGAGCTCCTTGCTAAACCATGACCACCTGAGGCTATGGTATGCTTGCCCACAGCCTGGTCTCCATGGAACAAAATCAGGGACAGACATCACTGAAACAGGCCAGCCAAGTCTACACTTAAAAACACATAAACAACAACAACAACAACAAAATGATAGCAGCAACAAGCCCTGGGGAGGGAGGAATTAGTATACAGAATTGCTATAATATTATCTATACAATATTATGCATAGATACAATTATCTAATGTAAAGTTTCCAACAAAATATCCCAAGGCATGTAAACAAATGAGAGAACGTAATTCACACACAAGGGGAAAAAAGCCTAGGAGAGGGCCAGACATCAGACTTAGCAGATGATGGTTTCAGAGCAGCTGTTATAAATATGTTCAAGGAACTAAAGGAAACAATGGTTAAGGAAGTAAAGAAAAAGAGGAGGATAAGCCCTCATCACAAGCAGAATAGCCATGAAAAACAAAAATTACAAAAAAGAAAAAAGTGAAAAATCTAGAGTTGAATGGCACAGTTGCTGAAATAAAAACCTCATTTCAATGACCCAGCAGTACATTTCAGCTGAAAGAGGAAAGTAACAGGAAACTTGCAAAGATGAAGGAAAATTACTCAATCTGAAGAAGACTAAGATCAAAAGATGCAGAAAAATGAACAGAGCCTCAGAAAAATGAGGCAAACTATCAATGGCACCAACATAATGGATGGGAGTATAAGAAGGACAGAAGGTAACAGAAAAATATTCAAATAAATAAATAAATAAAATGTGAAAACTTCCCAAATTTGATGAAGAAAGTCCATCTAAGAATGTCAACAAATTCCAAGTAAGATAAATGAACTGATACCTACATTCTGACTTATAAGATTAAAAATGTTGCAAGAGAAAATCTTGAAAGCAGCAAGGGAAAAATAACTCTTCACACAGAAAGAAACCCCAATCAGATTAACAGCTGATTCATCATCAGAAATTTTGGAGGCCAGAAGACAGAGGCATGACATATTCAAAATGCTGCAGGTCAAAAAACCAAAACAAAAACCATTGAATAAGAACCCAATATTCAGCATGAATAACTTTTAAAATTGGGATAAAATAGAAATTTCCAGACAAACAAAAATAAAGATAATTTAATGTTGAAATAAATGCCTTAAATGAAATAATGAAAGAAATTCTTGGGGTTGAAAGTAAGTAAGACTTCAGACAGTAATTCAAACCCAAGTGAAAAAATTAAATAGACAGTAAATTAAAGGGGCAAATAAATATTGCCAAAAAAGCCGTTATGTGCATAATTACAAAGGACTGTATAGTTGCATATATCTTCTGCATTCTTCCCTTAACTTTTTAAAAATGAGTAATGTCATATGTATAAAATTGTACTGTTGGGTGTATAACTTAAAGAAATAGTGTATATTTGGCATTAACAAAACAAATGAGGTAGGTAGGAGGAAAACTGTCCTGGAATAATAAGGAAGTGACATCAGATGGGAATGTGAATCTACAAAAACAAAAGAAGAGACTCAGAAATGGTAAAGAAGAAGGGTTATGTAATGAACTACATGAATATACACTTGCTCTCAAGTTATATAAAATAATAATTACGGCAATGTATTCTTTGATTTATAACATATATAAAAATAATATGGACAAAAGTAACAGGTAAAAAGAGAGAACAGAGCTATATTAAAATAATGTTACTAGGATTAAATTAGTATAAATCTGAAATACATTTTGAGAATTAGGTTGTGTGTCATAAGCCGTAAAATAGCCACTAAGAAAATAACTCAAAAAATACATTAAAAGTCACTAAAGGAATTAAAATGTTACACTAGAATGTATTCATTCATTACAAAAGAGACCAATAAAAGAAGAAAAGAGGAACAAAAATACATGGGACATAGAGGGAAAAGAAGAAAAGTGGCAGATGTAAATCCGACAATATCACCATTAAATATGAGTGGATTAAACAATCCAATGAAAAGGCAAATATTTTCAGACTGGACCAAGAGATAAGACCCAACTATATACTGTCTACAGAAAACATACTCTATATTCAAAGATACAGACGGACTGAAAGCAAAAAGATGGAAAAAGATTGAACATACAAACTGTATTTAGAAGAAAGCTGGAGTGGATGTGCTAACATTAGACAAAATAAGCAAAAAGTGATTAAAAATAAGAAGATAGCTTTATAACGATCAATAAGAGGGCTAAGCCATCAGAAAAATACAACAATCTTATTAAACATATATGGACCTAACAACTAAGCTCGAAAATACATAAAATGACAATTTACAGAAGTGAAGAAAGAAGCAGAAAATTCAACCACAGGTACTACCAAAAATAGATAAAACATGGCAGAAAATGAAAACAGAAACTGAAAACTTGAACAAGGCTGTAAACCTACATCTCTAGAACAATCCACCTAATAATGGCAACATGCATGCTTTTCAAGGGCACATGGGGCATTTTTCAGGATACACCCTATGTTGGTCCATGAAACTAACTCCAATAAACTACAGGCAGACCTCGTTTTATTGCACTTCACCTTGTTGCACTTCACAGATACAGTTTTTTAACAGCTGAAGGTTTGTGGCAATCCTGCATCGAGCAAGTCTATCTGGACTCTTCCACCCAAAACATTTGCTCACTTTGTGCTGCTGTGTCACATTTTGATAATTCTTGCAATATTCCAAACATTTTCATTATTATTATATCTGTTATGGTGACCTGTGACCGGAGATTTTGACTTGCTGAAAGGGTTCGTGATGGCTAGCAGTTTTTAGCAGTAAGTACTTTTTAATTGAGCTATATAATACATTGCTTCTATAGACATACTGCTATCACATCCTTAAGAGACTACAGTATAGCATAAACAACTTTTACATTCGCTAGGAAACCAAAAAACTCACTTGACTCATTAGTTTCATTGCGACATTAGTTTTATTGTGGCGGTCTAGAACTGAACCAGCAGTGTCTCTGAGGTGAGCCTGTCACAACAATCAATAAGGTAAAGGTGGGTTCCCCAAAAGAGGATGAATTAGAAATCAAAACAGGGGTCTTGCCATCTGGAGAAGATAAAATGGAAGATCATAAAACCTATCTATTCACATTCTCTTCACTCCTCTCCATGTCAAATGGTCTTTCTCTAGGTGGGACCAAATCCCACTGGGCAAATAAAGCTTATGGCTACCAATCATTAACGGTGCTGATTGAAGATTCTACTACTCAAATTACTTACTCTCCCATCCATTCAGAAGTGATTCCTTGAATAATCACCTACTCCCACCATCAAAATAATCAAGGCTGCATATGCCTTTCTCCTCGACCATGAACCATGCCTACCGTGACGATGCCTCTTGGCTTCTATCCACAGAAGACACTTTAATAGACAATACTGGACTTGAAGCATGAAAGAATTAATTGCCTATTCCTTTCCCTTTGCAAATCAGTTAATACTGAATCTGAGTAAAAGAATACGCCTGGCATTTTTCAACTTAACTAAAACACGCAATATTCATAACTGAGTCACGGATTGTTATCTATGTAAAATAAAGCTTTGCGTACAGGCTAGAAAAGGGAGCAGGGGCATTGGAAGCTATTTTCATTGGAAAGGAAGAAAAGCGTTTTGGTAGCAAAACTGAAGTCAAGTCAAGTGGCTGGAAGTACCTGAAAACACAAATGTTCCTTCAATGCATTTTCCCCCTAGAGTACACGCACACAGTCTGATGAAGAGAGACTAGAATAAATGAGAGGTGCAGGCACGGACGAAGGCCACCTGGTCTGATAGGAAAAACACACCGCGTGGAAAGCTTCATCTCCAATCCACGGTTTTGCAGGCTCGAACAAGATGTCTTTAATGAGCATTCAAGTGTTAAAGATTCTCTACTAGACATTAATGAATAAGGAACCTTCTGGCAAAAGCAAAGAACGTTTACACATGAATTACAAAATATATGTGAGGTTCAGCAAAGTCCATACACACGCCAATTTTTAAGTCTGTCTGATACATTTTCACATTGTAATAAACCTCTTCTCATTCTGCAGGCAGAGGACTTTTGCAAATTTTCGATCATTACCTTTACAGTGATTCTCGTCCCAAGGATACACGCAGTTCTGGAGTCCGTTGCAGACCAATGTATTGTTAATACACATGTTACTATGGCAGAAGAATGTATTGCCTTCACAGGGAGCTAAAAAGAAGAAGAAAAGCAAAACAAAGAAAAAAGTTAGACCTGATATTCAGTAGTAAATCACTCATACGGCAAATCTAAAAACAAAAAGATTAGAATGATCATTTTCTGTCAAAATTGAGATAAATGACCTGACATTCCGCTCTCAGAAGTGTTGCCATTGTGTTAAATATGTCTTGTGTTTCTAACAGGGTTGGCACTTCTCTAGATGTGCTCGGTTTATAAAACTGGCACAGAGGGGTTTCCATCCTAAAAATGAAGTACATTATCTATCTATAGGGGTTCTTTTTTTTTTTAACTTGATGCATTCACTTAACAAAAATAAAGTGCCTACTACATGGATAACACTATGCTTTACACTGGAATTCTATCTGTACAAATTCAGTACTGTGCAAAAAGCCTTAATTCAATTAACACTGAAATAATTTTGTAAAGCACGGGCTTGCAAAACACTAAGGGAGAAAGTATATATTAAGCAAATCCCTATATGAACAAAACAATGCATATGAACAAAACAAAGAATGCCATGGAAATTCAAAACAAGGGAAAATTAATCCTGAACAACATAAGAAAAATATATATTATTCTCATCAACATTTAACATATATATGGTGATGAAATTAGCCTACTTTGCATGCATTTCACACATCCTAGTAACTTTAGGTACAGTGGTCCGTGATCTCCAGATTACAATGTACATTGAGGATGCCGGGAGGTAAAGTAAAAACCACAGCAGGTATCCAACACACAGATATGAGAAATAGTGAAGAGTTTAATATAGCAAACGATAACATTAGATATGACTTCAATGTGAGGAAAATACATTTCTTTCTTTGCCAGAGTACTAGGATGTTTAGAATAGTCAGTTTCTGAACAATACTGAATTAGTTCATAGATCATGATACAAAGCTAACTTTTTTTTATCTTCATAATGATTCCACCTATCTTATAAACTGTGATTTTAGTGTTTCATTTTTTTTCTCATAATAGTTTTAAAACCCTCTTAAGGATAGATTCTAGAAAAACATATTCAATATAAAACCCATCATTTACAGTGGTTAATCGATGAGTAAAGATTTATAAATGATCAGTACTATCTAAATGCCAGTCATAGGGTAATGACTTTTTCACCTTCTAGACTATATACATCATGGGTATTTTAGAAAGTTACCTTTTTTAAATGTATTTGCTATATTAACCAAAAATGTCAGGCAAGTAATTTGCATAAGGCAACGGAGTATATATTAACACACCTAGAGAAATCCTAACAACCAAACCAAACCAAACCACTCAAGTCTTGAAAATAAAAAATAAGGTAAAGACAGAGCTAACTCAAGCGAAGTGATTCCTTCTGGCTCTCCACAACCCTGCCTCCACCCCCTTCCCACCCCCTTCCCAGAACAGTTCCTTCTTCCCTCGGGCTGGTTTGACTTTAGGTCCCTGGCTCAAGATTTAAAAATACGCAATGGTCATTTTCAAAAAACAAACATGTTGTAGAGTAGAAAATATGCAGTAGTCATTTTGAAAAGAAAGTATCATGCTTAACATGGGCCAGTGACTTGTTAAGCATCCTATAAGCCTTTTATAATGTAAAATTTAATGATCTGACAAGTGATTGCAAAAATCTGCTCTTTAGTAAGGAACGAAATTTAAATTTCTGTAGTCAACCCTAATGGTTTTTGCAGAACCGATATGGTCCATTAAGCAGATAATGAATGTTGTCAAAATGTGTACACAGAACAAGAAGGAGTTTTTGGCAAATGGAGTGGCTGCAAAATGCCTTAGTAAAAAAACGTAAAGATATGCATGCCCCAGTGGACTGGGGTGGTTCTGAAAGTTATCCATCAAGTAAAAAAATACCTTGAAGAGAGCATAAATATTTACTGCCCTTCCAGAATGAGTTGGGGAAAAATTGCTACAATCACTATTAAGTAGGATGGGTTCGTTTCTTAAAAATTTTAAGTGTATAGATAAAATGACATTACATTCTGTAATTGAATGAAATAAAAGAGAATATTGGGTAAGAGCACTGGAACTTGAATTGTGAATTCTCCAAATGGGATTTTGTTTCCAGTTCTGCTGCTTTGTAGTTGTGAACATGTCTTACAAATTATAAATCAATGTGCCAGTATCAGCTATAGTTAAATATTGGTGATTTGATTGGGAACATACCAGGTAATCAGGACTGTCAAGAAATCACATTCCTGAGACACTTCTTTACATCCAACGATTAGGCAAATGTGCCAGTTAATCATCTCGCTTTTTCATATTATTATTATTCCAGGTACCATTCCATCCTTTTCTTCTTACTTTTGCCAGAATTTACAGAATTGTTATGCAAATGATAAACACAATAAACAAGCAAATCTTGCAATGGCTAAGAAACAAATGTACAACAACTTATACTGGGTTCTGAATGTTCTTGTCCTTGTATGTCTGAATATTTCTCTCAGGTAAATGCAGATAGGCAATGGTTCATTAAATGTTTTATTTCTACCTCCCGCTAAAAAGACAAAACGACACCTTCCTGCCTCCCAGAACAAGCTACATTCTTATTGTGCTTTCGAGGATGTCTGGACACAATCTGCACACCGACATTATTTCCCACGACCCTCAGCACATTCCGGGTGTCTGTGGCTCGCAGGCCAAATATGTTCCTCCCCTCCCTCTGTCCTGAAATATCCATTCTTCACTCTGCTATCCAAATCATATCAGCACTGTATTATCTGTGCAGTTTTGAAATACTATTCCAAGCTACCAAGAAAATTATCTTTTTCTTAAATCCTATTATACTTATAATTTTCAAAACAGCTTAGCACTTAGCATATGCTGATCATCTTTCCCCACATGTTCTTTGAGGCTAAGGGCATGCCTCTTAAAAATGTTCGTTTTTAATCTCTCATATGGTTTAACATTTCTAGGCTTATAGTAAATATTCAACAGATACTTTTAATTGATTACTGTTCCTGAGCAAAAGGTTAACTCTGGGGGTGCCTGGGTAGTATAGTTGGTTAAGCGTCTGACTCTTGATTTGGGCTCAGGTCATGACCTTGGGGTCATGGGATCTAGCCCCGTGTCAGGCTCCATGCTCAGCATGGAGACTGCTTGTTCCTCTCCCTCTGCTCCTCCTTCTGTTTCTCTTTCAAGTAAGTAAAAAATTCTTAAAAGGAAAACACAACAACAGATGAACTCTGGCCAGGGTGCCTACCCCAGAAAGAAGACTCTAACAGGTGTGTTTATTAGTGGAGAGCTAACTTTCAGAGCCCTGGTCTTCAGGCACAATCCAATTTGTGATATTCTCAGAAACTACACCTCAGCATCATTTCCTTGGCTCTCTTACTATGGCAGAGAAAAACACATTCTACCAGTTCGTGAAGGACTTATTCTACTTAGAAATTCAATATGCATTGTCGAAAGCTCTTGCCTCTTAAAAACCAGCCTCCTTATTTCCTAAAACTATCTGGAACAAACTCAAGTTAAGGGTAAGATTTATTCACAATAACATGGCAGTCAAGGAAGCAATATTCACAGTTCAGAGTACCTCATGTGCATAGTTGCCAACATCAAGAGTCCACTCATTTCTGGAACGAGGCTTTCTGTTATTATCAGAATAGCAAACATAGCTTTCATATTGGTTTTTAAAAAACTAATTACATAGAAGAAACTATTTTAATGGCTTTTTTGTCTCTGAACTATTTATTTATTTTCTTTTAAGAGAGGGAGGGAGAAAGGAGGAGAGAAAGAGAGAATCGAGAGACTCTTAAGCGGACTCCCCACCGAGTGCAGAGCCTGATGCAGGACTTGATCTCACAACCCTGAGATCATGACCTGAACCGAAATCAAGAGTCAGATGCTAAACTGGCTGAGGCACCCAGGGGCCCCATCTCTGAACTAGTCTAAAGTGCAGCTACTACAACCTCGCTTCAGTGGAAGGGCTTACTGAACATAACCATTTTATTATTTAGATACAATGCTAAGTATTTCTTTTTAAGAGAAAAAACCGAATGTAGTAAAATACTCTTGTCAGTCAAAAGAATGTCACGTGCACAATTGCAGCATTGTTCTCGATTTAAATCCTTCAGGTAACATAGAAAATGGATATTCTAACCCCACAAAATGGGTCTTACCTCACCGTTCCCTCCTCCCTCCTACACCAAAACATGTCCTTTTGTGCAAAGCATTACTTTTTAGCTATGTGAGAGACTGCACGTTAGAATGAAGCTTAGCCTGTGTTTCTCTGGACACTTCATCCCAGGACGGCAGAGTCCTGATGACCTTATTATGGGCGGAGCTGGGTCTCGGCTTCCAGGAGTGGTAATCCCTAAGGATAGATGGCTCTTCCCATGAACACTTACTCAGTTATCACATCTGTAAAATGGGAATAAGGATCATACTTACCTAAGTGGTTTCAGAAAGCCGAGAACTGTGGATGCAAGCATTATATTTGTAATCGTAAGCTGTTCCAGAAGGCAAGCCTTGCACAGGGACTGTGGATCCAAAATTCTTGAGACTGAAACCCAGATCCATCCCTTCCAGGCTGTGCAAACTTGAGCCCATGCTCCTTAAAGTCCCCCAGTTTCAGTTACACGTATATAAGGGAGGCTAATCTTGACTACCATATATGGTTGTGAGAATTAAAGGTGATCAATCTTTAAAAACTGTAGCCAATACTGTCCAACGGTATAGCATAGACACATGGTAGCTGGTTTTGAATTACGATGATAATTACCCAAAGTTAAATAAACAAACACAACTTATAATATTAAGGAGATATAGAATATGAAAGTTGAGCGACGTAATACTAAATTTCCTGATTGGTAAAGTGAGGACGGTCATTCACATATCTCTTGTCAACACTAGATGAGCATGCAGACCTAAACGAATGATTTCATACATACTAGCGCACGGTAAGTGGTGTCTCAAAAGATGAGCTATACGCAGATGTGTTTACTCTTTCGTGTAATAAAAAGCATAGCTGTTCTGTAGCGAGTTCAACATTGTAAGAGAAATAATTAAATGCATTTCAGCACATAGAAGTATAAGTTATTATATCTCAGGGTGATGTTTAAGATACGTAACAATCAGCTCATGGGAACTGACCCATGGGAGCAGGCAGAGGCTGACCACTAGTCCTCGCCGGACTCTCGCCCACAGCGGTGCACACCAGCTCCGTGACAGCCCAGTTTACAGCCAGGAAAGTAGCACGGAACATCTTTTATTCTGGGCACCTGGGTGGACAGTGGGTTAAGCATCTGCCTTCGGCTCAGGTCATGATCCTGGAGTCCCAGAATCAAGTCCCACATCGGGCTCCCTGCTCAGCGGGGAGTCTGCTTCTCCCTCTGACCCTCCCCCTTTCATCCTCTCTCTCTCTCTCTCTCTCTCTCTCTCTCTCTCTTTCATTCTCTCTCTCTCTCAAATAAATAAAATCTTAAAAACGAAAACAAAAACATCCTTTTCTCAAAAAGGTCTGGAGAATATTTATCTCAGTGTGTCCCTAGCATATCTTTCTCCAAACTGTTATTTCCTGCAACACCCATCGTTCATTTCACAAAAATCCAATCCCAAGTGTTAAGCAGACAACCCCCTTCTAGGAATCACAAAGTGGTTTCAAGTCATTTCTAAGATTACATGAAGGAACACATGACAGGTAATACCAATAATTAACTTTACAAGGCTTGCAGAAATTAAGGTGTTTCTCCCTTTTCTTTCTTGAAAGTGATTATATGAATTTAACAATACATTTAAATGTGAAAACAAAGTCACTAATACACCACAGACTTGAAGCTCCAAGCTCTTTGATTCTACGTTGTTGTAGTATTCACGTATAAGAAGGAAAAAAAAAGGAAGTAAGCCTGTAACCAGTCTCCATTTTTATAGCCAACTACACACCTTTCTAGATATGTTCAGGACTTTCCTGATACTGAGACTTCCTGAGTTATTTTAATATCTTGGGGAGTAATTTCTTTGCTCTACCCATGCCTAGTGTAAAATATTACTGAAGTTCAATTCTAAAAAGAAAGAGAAAATAGATTTTATGCATTAAATGCAAAGGCAAACGCCGATCTTACCACATGCTTGAACTACATCAAAGGAGGAAGGTTTAGATGTAGAAGGTAGTTATGATACTCCTGATTCACAAGATAACAAGACCATCAAGATACTATTTTCTAACACTAAATTGGAAAGAGAGATTCAAGTCCCATCCTGGAAAGCCAAGACCAGCAAGAGTGTAGAATAGATCTTGGTATTTGGGCTCTGATTTGAAAATCAGGAGCGTTTTTTTCTGAAGTTTTAGTGATCCCATAAATTGAGGTTGGACAAAAGTGAAAACATCGTCCTGCAACTGTAGGAACAAAGTTTTCAGAACAGAGAAACGCACCACACAGATGCAGATTTTGGTAGCATCGATGAGTACTTTAAGTCCGATTTTACAATTTCAACTTAAAATATCTTAAGTGGACATTTATTTGTCCAAATATTTCATGAGAAATTCTTTGGAAACATGAAATTTAATGCAACATGTTGCACTAGCAAGGAAGAGATGTATTGTGGATTAGCAAGACTGAGAGGCATGGTGCACTTCCATAGATCAGCTCTTGTAAACCTCTCCTTGTTCACAGAAGTGGGTACCGTGAAGCCCATTTAACTTTGCTTAATCCAGATGCTCCAATTTTATTTAGTTTGCCACATGATAAACAAGAACAAAAGCAAAAGCCAAAGCAAACTCTTGAGAAGTTTTGCTCCAGTGTTCAAAACTTATAGTGATAGAATTCTTATTTCTGAAGGGAATAGAGAACAGCATGGGGAAATTACTAAGGTATAAAGTTGAATGAGACATTAGGGTACAGATTATTTTAAATTATAAAGCCTCACACATAAATATACATAGGGAAGATTTTACTGGAAATACTAAGCCAAAATGTGGGCAATGACTATTTCTAGGATATTCACAAGTTATATTCAGCTTTTATTGAGAAATGTCCTATATGAACATATATACATAAAAATATGTATACCTACACTTGGGGATATAGACATAACACACACAGTTTTTTGTAATTGGGAAATATCTTTTAACTTTTCATGAAAAAAAATGCCAAATAGTATTTTTAAGACTCTATTTTCTCTTTTATATTTTAACCAGTAAAATAGCAGCTTTCGCCTAACACTTATCCTTTACTATATTTAAAGATAATTAGTGAACTTAGTATTTCACTGAATTCCTTGCTTTCTTTGGGGTTGTTTTCAAATTCTCACTTGTTCCCACTCTCACCACGAGGGGGCAAGCATGCACCATATTTCCTGAAATAGCGTCTCACTCTATCCGGATGTTTAAATCCTACAGCCCTCTGAGACAAACAACCCATACCTCTATGTTACTGATTTTTAAGAAATAAAGACTTCAGTAGAAGACAACCAAAATAATTTGGGGCACATTTGAAATAGGTGAGGGAGGACAAGAGGAAGAAGGGCAGTCACAACGCTCAACATAAAGGAAGTTTTATTTAAAATTTTAATAAAGAGCCATAAAATGTATATACTCTAATATTAAAGGTCTAATCATGAATGTTTCATCATTTTTCAGTATTGTGCCACATGTTTATACATGTTGCTCCACTTCTGTAATTAAAATTTTTAAATTTTTAGTGACTATTTAATGCCAGAGTTACTAATGCTCACTAGGGGGGTCATTTCTTCACAATGGCTTTCTTTTTATTTTTATTTTTTCTCTTTTTCAATCGTTTATAAATTCCAGCATAGTTAACATAAAGTGTTATATTAGTTTCATTTGTACAATATAATGATTCAACAATTCCATATATGACTCGGGGCTCATCACTAAAGGCTAAATAAACATTCTCCTAATCCCCTTCACCCAATTCACCCATGGCCCCACCCACCTCCCCTCTGGTAACCGCCCATGTGTTCTCTGTACTTAAGAGTCTGTTTTTGGGTTTGTCTCTTTTTCTTTATTCTTTTGTTTTGTTTCTTAAATTCCACAGGTGAGTGAAATCATATGGTATTGGTCTTTCTCTGACTCACTTCCCTTAGCCTAATACTCTCTAGATCCATCCATGTGGTTGCAAATGACAAGATTTCACTTTTAGTGGCTGAGTAATATTCCATTGTATACACAGCACACCTGTATCCATTCATCTACTGAGGGACACGTGGGCTGATTCCATAATTTGACTACTGTACCTAATGCTACAGTAGATGTAAGGGTGCATAAATCTTTTCAAAACAGTATTCTCATCCCATTGCATTCTTTTTAAATTCAGTAACTCACTAAATGCTACCCTCAGGGTAAATATTAATATGGAAATATTAAAATTGCAATTAAAAACTGGCAGATTTCTCCCTGAAACATTGATATTTCAAATACTTGTGCTTTATGGTTAATAAAACTATCATTAGTAGGTTAGTTCAAAGTCAAAGAACATGATACTTCACCAAAAAATAGAAGTGATGCTTGATCCTATTTTCCTTTTAAGAATTCTACCACCTAAATGACAGCTCAGATGCTCCCTGCCCACCTCCTGACCCGTCTCGTTCCCTCCACGCACATTCTCCTGATTCTTGCCTGTCTCAGATCCTTCCAACTTCTTAGAGGTGAAGTGTGTCAAAAGCCCACTCCCCCTGTTCTGTCCTGTGTGGGTGCAGCCACGGACACGCGCACACACGCACGGACACGCGCACACACGCACACGCGCACCCACATCACTGGGTCTTCTACTTCTGCTCCTCACGATTCCTCGTGGGTTCTCCAATCTGAGGTTGGAGTGGAAGTGGTCCCAGAAACGTGTGGAGCCGCAGGAGGGTGAGGACGTAGCTTGGAGTGCGCTTACATGCCCTTGCTTCCATTTTCTAATTCAACTTTTATCAGCCTTGAAGACACTGATTTATTAAAACTTTCTGACACTCAAGATGCTCTAAAGCCTATCACTTCCTTTGCCTGGGAGATGGAAATAAAGCTTAAACGTATCATGAATATGTAAATGGGATACATATCCGCTTTACGTATTTAAGTAATGAATTCATACTAAGGAGTGAGATCTAGCATGCTTGGAAACTCAGTTACTTTTATTCGATAATAATTTTAACGGATTTAGATGACAGAGAGGATTTTCCCTCTGCCTCTCGGAACCCTGGGGTCAAGTCTCCAGGGCCATTCTCAGAGGTGCCTTCTCTTCTCTATCCACAGTCTTCCCCTAGGGGGTCCCAGCAGACTCGAAGCCTCTGACACTCTCTTTTCTCCTGGGCTCACCCTTCTAGCTCTGTCTCCCATCTGATGTCCAGCTTTATACCAAACTATCAAATTCCCACATAACGTCTCCACTTGGGATTCTAAGTACCATCTCAATGGAGCATGGCTGGATAGGCCTGCAGAAACTGCTGCCACCTTAATCCTCTTTAACTACCCCTTCCCCACCCCATTCTTCCCCTCCCATCCTCCTGACGTTAATAAGACACAGGACTATCTATCCCCCATCCCCTTGGTTGTTAACACTGAAGGGTAGGGGTCATTTGTGAGTCCTTTCTCCCTCAACACCCACATCTAAAAGGCCTTTAGTTGTGTCCGCCCTATCATCTATCTATTTATCTATCCGTCTATCTATCTATCTATCTATCAGCAGTCTATCTACCAAGTTCTTATCGTGGTCTTCCCTGGTACAAGTGGCTCATGGCCATCTGTCACCAACTGCTCTTCTATAGCAGATCCATGGACACAGCTGCCAGAGGAAACTTGGTCATTTAAAACTATAAATCAGGGATGCCTAGGTGGCTCAGTTGGTTAAGCAGCTGCCCTCGGCTCAGGTTATGATCCCTGGGTCATGGGATCGAGTCCTCCATCAGGCTCCTTGATTGGCAGGGAGCCTGCTTCTCCCTCTCCCTCTGCCTCCACTCTGCCTGCTTGTGCTCTCTCTCTCTGACAAATGAATAAATAAAATCTTTTAAGAAAATAAATAAATGAAACTATAAATCAGATCATGGTTCATCACTCCAAAACCTTACTTAAAAAGTTAGATGAAATCCCAAACCCTCAGTACCCCTTCTGTTCGTCCAAACTCTTGACCCAGCTCCCTCCTGAACTCCAACATCACCCACTGTGACCACAGGACACCCAGACCCACACCCTTCTCCACCGTGCTACCCAATGTTGTTGTTTTTCCACAACACTTATTAGGACTTGAGTTTATCTTCTTCAGTTAACTGATCTGTACATCTTTTCCCTCCTCTTAGAAGAAGGTAAAGCAAGGAAGTTGTCTTGTTCAAGGCTTTATCCCTTGGACTTTGAACAACATAGGCTGTTTTGGAGATGCTTATTCATAAATACCTGTTCACTGAAGGTATCACAACAAAAATTATTCAACAGTAAGATGGATATGGAGTGCCAATTTCCCATTAAATTCTGACAGTGATTTTAATTTCTAAGAAAGAGCTGAACTTTTCATAATGAACTAAAGGGAAGAAAATATCTAAAACACCAGAGATACCAATTCTGAGTAAGCATCTGAGTAAGAACTCAGAAACTTCGAAAACTGGATTCAAAAGTGTATAGCTTGCTGCTTAGTATCATTTCTAATGATATTCTAATTATAGAAAAAAGTTTTTTAAAATGTAAAAAAAAAAATTTAAATATATTTGGCCATCAGAATTGTCCCCAAAACAAATGTTTTGTTTTTCCCTAAAATAAATTGAAAAATTTCCCCTGCCCCCATATTTTAAACTTAAAAGGGTCCTCAGGATATGCAATTAGAGAAAATGACATTTTACTTGAAAAATGCTAACCAGATTTCAGGCTAGAAATAGATTTGCGCCTTTTCTCTTCATCTCCTTTATCATCTTCATATATTTTTTTGAAAGATCAGTATCTGCCTCCAAAACTCTGTGCTCTGATGTGACTTAGTTATCTGTCAAAACATCCAGTATTATTAAGATACATTTTAATCTCTCTTTTAAATACAAGAAAATCTATTCACAATTTCAGTTTAATCCTACTCGCATTTATTAGATTCTCCCAATCTTTCTGCTAGAATCGCATATTGCTAAGACTCCAAAAATACATTATATTAAGAAAAGAGCATCTTCATAAGAAAATTATATTCCATAGAGAGAGCCCATTTCTTTCCTCACATAGGACATGAGCTACATCATGATCTTATCCATTCTGTTTGATTCCAAGAATGTGCATACATTTTTACATTGCGATTACATCTGCTTTGGGTCAGTTACATGGTGATTTATTCATCATCTGTAATTAGACAGGACTGCAATGACCATAAGGAGGATATTACGGTTCTTTGGGGTCTGTACTCTGATTATTATTAGTACTTGGACATGTGTCTCAGGCTTTATTTTCATGACTGTTGTACACATGTCTGCAACAGTTGGTTGGACACGCTGTTCTGTGAAAGTTGCTATATTTGATTTCATTGTCAAACATGCCAATTCCCAAAAGTGGGAACTGAGGTAAATAAAGATTGGAGTGGAGAGAACATGGACCATCATAACCTCACATTTGTGATTCTCCCAGTTCAAAGGCTAACAATTCAGAATAATAGTTTTCTGTCTGCATACAATAACTGTATACAGTCTATTTTCAGTGGTAGACATAAACTACACCAGTTCTAAAGCCAGAATCAAAGAAATCAATATATGTTATCCCCAAGGATCCTAACAAAAGTTACAAGGAATTTACTGCCTTTATTCTTGTCCACAGGATCCCGGGCAGACTGACAACTTAACTGAAGACAATGTTGATCTAAAAAGTTCAATGAAAATTCTGTGAAATTTTCTAAGTAATTCAACAAATACACATAGAAATCAACATTATTTAAATATTTTAGTCTAAAAAATCACTCAAGGAAATTGATTTTAAATTTTAATTATTCCACTGACCTGTATATCTACATACATACTTTTTAAAAGCATAATTTGAGTTAAATGACCAAGTCAATAATCAATGCCCACTAATAATTAACTTCAAATAGTAAAGTATTTCTGAGAGTTGTTTTCTTTATACTACAGTTGGACTCAACCACATGCTTACAAAGGGTGAGTCCCTAGCAGATTATACAATTTTATATTTTAACCCCTTGCTCAAAGTCCTCATTAAATTTGCAAGTAAGAACTACTGACTATGAAAATTTCAGTATGTTATTATCCCATTAATTGACAGGACAGGTGCCACCATTTATTCTGTCCTGAACACATATATTTAAAAACATATTTTTAAAACCTGGTAGCTCACTTCTGGGGATAATCAGAACAGGATCCACAAACCCCTGTTGATGTAGGTATGGCCACACAGCATCACAAGGTCAGGGAAGGTCAGAAATGGGAAAAGCCAAGAATGAGATCTCTGATGTGGGAGGGCAAAGGTTTTCAACCAGAACACCCTGCAACTCCTGAGTCACCATTTATGAAATGGATCAAAAGCAACATTTCCTAACTACATACAGTGTTTCAAATATTGGCACAAAGTCAAAGATTTACTCATGTCACCTAGCAGAGGAAGGACTACATGACCTCTAGTGTTCTAAGAACATTACAAAAATGTAGGCTTACCCATCATCATCTGTCATGACATATACAAGCCATCAGGTGAGAGGTCTTGGAGGTAGAAGGTAGAGAAATTCTAGTGTAGACCATGATAATTATCTAGTCTAAAAGAACAGGTCATTAGATAGGGACCTGTCCTCATGTGTTGGCATTATTATCACCCCCCGAAAAACTCTTGATCAGTTATCATTTACTGACATTGTAGATGTGTCTTGATTTTCCCAGTATAGAAAATAATGTATATATGGGGCACCTGGGTGACTTGGTCGGTTAAGTGTCCAACTCTTCATCTCAGCTCAGGTCTTGATCTTGGGGTCATGAGTTCAAACTCTGCATTGGGCTCCACATTGGACATGGAGCCTACTTGAAATTTATACACACACACACACACACACACACACACACACACACACACACACTCTTCTTGGAATATATACTCTTCTTGGATTTAATAAATCTCTTCAGAAAGTCATTTCAAAGTTACATCAAAGTTTTATTTATTGCTTTAAAAAAATGTTTACCAAAACAAAAAGTGTTCATTGTTGAAAAATCATAAAACATTGAGAATCAAAAAACCTCATCACCTAAAAAAATCACTATTACTATCTTAACTGCTTTGCATATATAGTAGATATTCTATATTAAATATTTATCACACATGTTGATAAAAGTACACAGATCATCTTAAGAGTGAAAAGAATATATGTATGTTCCAAGAACCATTTAACCATTAACTTAAGCAAGTTTCATTTTTTTTAAATGATTCTAAACATACTTATCACTAATATATATACTCTTAGGTTAATTTTTTAGATCAACAGGAGAGACCCTAATTTTATGAGCTGAAACCAAAAGTCAGATGCTTAACCGACTGAGCCACCCAGGCACACTGTTTTTTAATCTTTTAAACTTATTTTAGAATTTTGATAGATAATGCTAAATTACCCTTCAGAAAACTTCCCCTTTCATACCAGCAAACATCTATTCTCATTGTACTACACCATCTCCAAAACTGGGAATTTTACTATTGCTATTTTTTAAGCAATTGGATAGATGAAAATGAGGTCTATTTCCTATTGGAATTTACATCTCTCTGCTCACTAATACAGATAGATGTGGTGTTTCCTGTACCAACAACCCATTTATGCTTTGCTGGATATTAAATTTTCATTTTATTTGTCCCATTTTCTTTTGGTATGCTTATATAACTTTCTCGAATCGTCTTTTTTTTTTTAAGATTTTATCTATTTATTTGACAGAGAGAGAGAGACAGATCACAAGTAGGCAGAGAGGCAGCAGGCTCCCCACTGAGCAGGGAACCTGACATTGGACTCGATCCCAGGACCCTGAGATCATGACCTGAGTCGAAGGCAGAGGCTTAACCCACTGAGCCACCCAGGGGCCCCAACTTTCTCTAATCCTCTTACACAACCTTTATTCCTTATCAGTTAAGAATATTTACCCATGGCCTACTGTTTCTGTTGCCACTTGCTCAATTCAACTTTTCCTTTTTTAATTTTAATTATGTTTTTATAATAATACATATCTTAAATTTTGTATATTTATACGTCTGATCTGTTCCCTTGTCTATAAAGTGTTTTATGTCTTAGAAGACATGCCAAAATCAGACATATATGCAGGAATTTTCCCAGCCTATTCCGTGTATTACTGATCTGTCAATCTATGCCATCTGGTATTGATGCAGCTGTAGGACAGATATAAGTAAATATTTCCTATATTAATAAAGTATTCTTAAACTTTTTAAAACACAGCAAGTCATAACAGTGAGGCACAGAGATCTCTATCAGTAAACACATCACCTTACATTTTAGTCTGTGTTATAACTGGTAACAGTGCTTCCTGTAACAAATACCATTTTTTCTCTTTGCATGAAATACATGTAAATACAATGTCTCTCAATCTTACCATTTACCCTCAACTTGTAAATGTATTTGGCCTTGCTTTTTCCAGAGAGGAAATTAAATATTAATGTTGTGAGTTGGATCATCATCGATATTTTCTGGTGTATAATCTCAGAGTGCCACTGAACTTGGTGCATTTTACACTCACAATCAAATATCTATATACTTTTCCCACTTTAGGATCCACCAAATTTAGTTTATTGAGGTCCGATGACAGATGTCCTTGTATATTGCAAGACTGGGAATGCAGACTACCGAGGAGAGCACGTAACTTGTGTACACAAGAGGCAGACGGCTCACCAAAGTAGGCTCTAGACAAGAAACGATAGTAAAACTGAACTGTGAAACTGACCACTGCGGCAGAAGAGTAAAGTTCCTACTAATCTAAACCAATGCTGGAGACAGAGGAAATATCCCCTAAAAGAAAAGAACCCGCTGTTTTAGAATACAATGTCTCCGTGGATAACTTACTAAAGGAACCGAGGAAGTATGTGGTCAGAGTGGTGCAGCGTACCAGACAGAAATGCCCATTTTCTGAAGTGAGTCACATGCTCTATATGTGCAGGGAAACTCAGTTAACTTTCTGGATCTTTTCTTATTCTGTTTCATTTCACAAAATGTTTGGGATTGAAATAGATGGGCCCTAAGCTGTCCTTTAACACCTAAAAATATAACAAACATAAAGCAAAATTAGCCCTATAAATACACAGAATGAACTGACAGGGAGGTGGGTGGGGCCCGGGCAAAATGGGCGAAGAGGGTGGGAGATACAGGTTTCCAGTTATAGAACGAATAAATCATGGGAATCAGAGGGACGGCATAAGGAATATAGTCAATGATACTGTAACAGGGATGAATGGGACAGATGGGAGCTACCTTTGTGGTGAACACAGCATCATGTGTAAACCTGTCAAATCACTAAGTTGTACACCCGAAACTCATGGATCACGGGGTGTCAATTATAGTCAAAAAAATACAACATATGGCCCCAACCCAAGACCTTTTGACAGATATTAGAATAATGTGGAATATGCTATAAGCTCTTCTCAGTGCTGTGCTGGAAACACTACCTAATAAATGTTGAGAACCAAGAAAAATATCAAGAAACCAAGAAAAACAGCAAGGTGGTTCCTTATTATTTGAGTAATACAAAGCTAGTCATTGATTTCACACTTCAAATCTCTACTCCATATGTTTGCAGGTGTGTATGGGGTAAGATTAGAGAAATATATATTAAATATGAATATTAATGTGTATTATGTCATTATATATAAGATAATATATTATCTATAAGCTATATATATGTATATGATATATATTCTATAAACTTTATACCTATCATCATCAAGAAAAACAAAAATGTAATGCAACATACTCTTTTAGCCACCAATATTGAATAAAACAATACCATCTGGGGAACTTGAAACTTTCTAAATAGAATTCCTTTGTTTCCTCATTAAAATCCCTTAAAATGACATAACCGCTCATTTCTGAGTAGTAGCACTGACTGAAGCTCGGTTCTTGTTGTTTTGGAATTACCATCTCATATCTGGAACACTCTGATTTCAATACAGAAAGACTTAGTCCCTCTCCACGTACTTCATCACACAATGACTTTGCTCTTAGGCATATATAATGGTAGATTCCACCCAGTTTTAGCTGCCCAAAAAAGCAAGAAAAAGAAGAATATCAAAAAGCTACATGGGTGACATGACGCAGAGGATAAGTTTGTTCTAATTGAAGCTTCCTGTAAAATAATGAGATAGTCGCAGAGAATGCTATCGTAATACTCATCATTGAAATGAGAGTGGCAATCCATCCACTGCACCCGAATATAAGCACGGGGGTGCTTTCCTCCTACGGAGGAAGAATGCCATGTTTTTTTCTGAATTCAACTTTAAAAAGTCCACCCACTTGAAGGACTTCTGGAGATCATTTACGTACATGCATGAAAACTCTATCTTTTACCTCAGATAGAAATATTTCTAATGGCATTTGCACAGTACGATATAATTCACCATTTCTTGTATAAGCAGAATTTTAAAGACTCGTAGAACTCAATCACTGTTAGAGCTGAAGGGGACCTTCGAGGCTAACCAGTCCATTCCCTACAAAACACAGATTCCCCTTTCCCCATCCATACAACACGAAGATCCATTTTCTGACTGATCCCCCTCCAAACAGTGCCCACATCCTCTTCGGGAATCCATTCAGTTTTGGAATATTCCTATAAGCGAGACATGTTTCTCCTAAATTTCACTCAGACGTTTCCCTACAATGTAGCAAACAAATCTCAGCTTTCGGACATTAGTCCGTATCAGCAACATAAGTCTGAGGTGGTGATCACATCTTGAACAACAACAAAATCTCTAAGATAAGCACTTCTCCTTCTTTGACCTGGTCTCATGTTTCCAGTGGCTCCTGAATCCTGCTCAGCCTCTTCCAACTGATTACTCTCCTCCTCATTCACAAAACCCAGATTATGTCATCTGCAGTTTGACCAGTGCAGCTTCCCATGAGACTAATTCTTTTGCGTTATTTCACTTTCCTTAATATAAGCTAATACTGCTAAGCTACTTTTTGTCAATTATTATTATTTTTTTTAAGTGTTGGCTCAAGCAGAGTTTGAATGAAATAAAACTTCAGGAAGTCCTAGGAGTCAGGGCTCTTCTATCCTACTGTTGTTTTAGTTAATATTTGAAACATAAAGATATATAATTTCATTTTCTCCCTATTACCTTCTATGGTACAGTTTTGATAAAAATGGAAGACTTTTGTGATAGTTTTAAAAACCTGATAATATACTCTAACATAAGCTAGCCCTTCTATATGTGTATCATTTAAATTATATAGGAGTTCTCAACATATTATCACCCAAGACTGATAACAATATTGAATAAGCACCTTTAACTTCTCACCAAAGGCAAGAGCTACCGTCCCCTGCGGAACAATCAACAGTGAGGACATCAAATGTGCCATCTTTTAACTTGAATTTCTTCCTACTCTAGTTAAGAAAACAACAAGATGTATACATATATATTTTTTTGGCCCAATATCTTGCTGAAATAAAGATGCGCTACCTCTCATATTTTGATCAACCACTGAAATGAGGACATGATGGGAACATGCCGCTTAAATCTGCAATTACATTGGGCGAGATAATGCGCTCCGTGATGGTGTCGAGATTTAGAAAGACTGAGTGACATGTGGAACTTCTGGCGTCTTAGAACTCTCCCACTGGGTCATGAAAGAGGATCTTTTTTTTTTTTTTTTTTTTTTTTTTTTTTTTTTTTTTTT
>LNAC01000515.1:685583-762272 GCA_002007465.1 Ailurus styani
TTTTTTTTTTTAAAGATTTTATTTATTTATTTCACAGAGGGAGAGAGATCACAAGGAGGCAGAGAGGCAGGCAGAGAGAGAGAGAGGGGGAAGCAGGCTCCCCGCTGAGCAGGGAGCCCGATGTGGGCCTCGATCCCAGGACCCTGAGATCATGACCTGAGCCGAAAGCAGAGGCATTAACCCACTGAGCCACCCAGGCGCCCATGAAAGAGGATCTTCAAGCCAAAACTCTCCACTATATAAAAGAATTGTCCAGTATATTTAATATTTACGAACTGAAAAAAAAATATTGCATGCTGTGCCTATCACCGAGAAATCCTGAAGGTTTCAAAAGCATTTTTTTTCTATTTAATAAATATATAGTTTCAAAATACAAGGTGCTGATTTCTTAAAGCTGAATTTTTCAGGATTATTTTTCTTTCAATTGTATAAAATTATTAAACATGAGTTATTCAGGGTTTCTAAAGAACATTCCAAATATATCTATTAATATGACTCATTATTTGTTAGAACATAATTTTCTAAAATTGCTTTGCTTTGCACATAACTCCGGATGTCACCCATTGTGCCATTTTAAATATTTTCTGAAACTTTTTCTATTTACTCTCTTCCCAAGCAATTCTCTCCCTTTGCCTGCTTTAATTGGAATTCTATCGTCTCAGACCTATTTGCAATAAATGGGACTGCAAGAGAGCTTACTAAAGAGAACCTACCAAATATGTCTATGCAGGTTTTTAAGATTTAAACTCAAACTTCATCAGAAACTGCTCAAGTTCCATATGCTTCGTAAGAGCTAAAGCAAAGACAAACAAAACCGTCATTTCCTGGTTGAACAGTGAGCTCTCTTAAGCAAGGCTATGATGCCTGCATCGAAACAGGTCATCAAAAAGTGACATGTAACTCTCTCCTGTCCCTGGGCCCAAATGAAAGAAAGGGAATCTCAGCGATTTTAAGAACTTGTTAGACACACCCTAGTGTGCTCCCACTGCGTGGAGAAACACCGTTAGCAGCTGACAGGACTGGCAGCCTAGGACCTACGTGAAGGACAAACAGCCACGTGCAGAGGCTCTTACGTTCTTGGAAGGATGTGAAGAGCATCTGAAATCGGCTGTTCCGACTGCCCTCATCAGCCCACATGCGGATGACCCCAAGACCGGTGCGGAGCATGACATCATTGGCCACGGTGCTGCAGAACTTGGCCTTCAGGTCCCCCACAGAGCTGCTGCCGTCATACACAGCCACAAAGTTCCTTTTGCATTCGTTTGAATTCTGCATCTCATAGTCCAAGAAGCGTAAGTAGATCTGTAACATAACAACAAAGATGCAGTAATTTCCCCAAATCAACACATGAAAGTAGTTGAGCGAGTACCAGGCTTTCTCTTTAGTCTCACAAGACAGTCTTTTTTTTTTTTTTTTTTTAAATATTTTATTTNCGTTGGTGAACGCATTTTATTATATTTATTTATTTATTTTTTAAAGATTTTATTTATTTATTTCACAGAGGGAGAGAGATCACAGAGGGAGAGAGGAGGCAGAGAGAGAGAGAGAAGGGGGGAAGCAGGCTCCCCGCTGAGCAGGGAGCCCGATGCGGGCCTCGATCCCAGGACCCTGAGATCATGACCTGAGCCGAAAGCAGAGGCTTTAACCCACTGAGCCACCCAGGCGCCCCAAGACAGTCTTGATTGCAATCAATCTTAGGATGTTTTCCCCTGTGGGGAGTAGGAGGTAAAGATGTCCAAGTAAGATCAAACCGTGTTTAATATTTTTTTCAAATGTTATTTTCCTTTCTTTAGGTACATAAATGTATGGAAATAAATGATCTGTAATACTATCAAAGGAAAACAGAAATGGTATCAAAAGATAGCCTCTGATTTCACTTTGCTTAAATCATTTCACAGAACCACACTGTTTCCTTTTTGAAGTAGAGCACATTAAAAAGAATAAAAGAAAAAAAAGGGCTAATCTGTGATTATTCTTGCCAAACATAAAGTCAAGCCATTTAGTGAAGTCCCCATAAATAAAAATTAAATTAACATTTAATGAGTAGAAATGCCCTGTGCAGCCTACTGTATAGATTATTTTTAAATACTCCCAACCACTCTATAAAGTTTTACTGTCCTATTCAGATGATGAAACGGAGTGTCCCTGCAGGATGGTATAAACTAGACCTCAGACAGGGTCTTTCCAACTCCCTAGGCTACAAGCCTTCCACAGTATAACACTGCTGCAGACACGCTGTTTTATGATCAACAGATTTTATTTGACTCTGTTCCAATGTGCATTACAAAATCCCAAGCAATTAATTCAGCCAGAGATAGGTGTGAAAAGAAGTCATCTGTCCTTCCAACCATTGGTTCATCATTCTCTACAACCTGGCCTCTAACTTTGTCCCAGACACTATTCAAGGCACTGGGGAAACGCAGGTGCACAAAAGAATGAGGCTCAGTGTTGAAAATATGTGTCCATTAAGCCACGACACATAGACACAATGTCCTACCAACAGAAGTGATATAAAGAAAAAAAATCTGCACTACGAGAGGTATGGTTCTGAAATAAAGAAGGCAACCTTCACAAATACCTACTCAGTGTTTTGTGTTTTCTAACGTGAAAGGCTATGGGCTATTTCCTCTCAGACACCCTTCTATTATTAATGTAATGTGGGTGTATACTGAAGACGTGTGTTCACCTAAAAATCCATCTCTTTCCTCTCGACATTCATTTTTGCTTATTTATTCATCAACTATGGATCCCATAAAACAAAAATTTCTCAGGTTCATTTTGTCTGCCTTAAATTTAAAAGTTTCAGTATTTCAAATTAAAAGGAAGTTCTCTTTTGCCCTCAACATTCTTAGTGAATCGGGCAGTGATCGTTGTTAATTTGAACTTCAAAATAGTTGCTTCCATCTCTGCTGACAGGTCTATGATATTTCGGCAGTCTCGAGGCTGGCCTGGATCTGTCCAAGGTTCTCATTTTCCGGTCCTCTCCCAAAGCACAGCCCCATCAAAGTTATATCTCTAAGAAACAAATTTAATAATCATACTACAATCTTTTAACTGGCTTCCAAATGGTTACAATAAAATAAAGTTTAAAAACCATGAACTGTCAAATTTTTCTTCTTATGTCTGAACATTTCATAATTATTTTGCAAAACGCCATCCTCTCTGCAAAGGACATTAGTTATATGTAACCATTCCTTCTTCTCTGCCTACAAAGCTCTTCCTGGTTTTTCAAGATCCATCTCAATGGTTACACAGCCAGAGCAGAATATTCACTAGCCCCACTCCCCAACCGTGGCAGAATTATTCTCTGCATCCTCTATGCTAAAATATTATTTTGAACTTATTTTGAGCTTTAGTTACAGATTCTACAAAATTTTTACTACACTGTATGTTCCTTAAAAGCTAAGGCATGGCACACATTTTTGTATGTGAGGCATTAAACCATGTGTGGTATATTCTAGGCACTCCATCAAAGTTTGGGAGGGGATGTACCTGTGAATAACTGACTGATCGGAGAATTCTATTTTGTTATTGATTTCATTTGTTTATTACCAATTGAATGTTGACTGGGTCCCTATATGCCAGACTGTTTTAAGTGCTATAAATAATAATCATATGAAATAATTGACATGTTATTATTTGCAGCAGGAAATCAAATGCAAAAATTCCCCAAACAAAGTGTTTCTAATATAACTCGGAACTGTCAGAGAACTACGAGACAGTATGCTGCAGACTTTATAAAGAGAATGGACTAAAAATAAAGTGTGAGTCCCAAGTCAGGAAATACTCATATAACCTTGAGGAAGAACAACACAGAAATAGGGAGAAATGGGCAAACACTGAGGAACAGGGAAAGGCACTTGAGTTTTATGATGCTTTTTTGGGTGAGGTTTTCATACAAAAGCAATCTGTAACATTGTGGTTGGAGCTACTCGAAAATTTCCAAACACTCTGATGCTCACTTTAGCTGTCGCTACTACAGACATAAAGCATATGCCCTAAGCAAGTCTGCGCGTTTCTCCCTCCCAGGTTATGTTCTGTTTCATTTTATCTGAAGTTCAACTATTACTCACGTAATCCATCTGGGATGCGCTCTTCCCAACCAAATATTATGTTCCCGAAAACTCTCCAGGAAATCCCCAAATGTCTCCTTGAAGAAGGCATATCTGAACATGTTAAACCTTCCGAGTTTTCACTAACTACTTTGTTTTTCAAAATTTCACATGGATTTATAAAAAGGGATTGGGTCTTTCAGATGACCTTTACCAGGAAGCTGGAGCAAAGGAGACAAAACAGCTTGTTCAAGGGTTGGAAGCAATCAGTGTGGGAGCCTTAAGTAGGATTAAAGTACCTAACTCTTGTTTTAAAGCTCTTTTCACTACATCACATCACCTGATCCTGATGAAAAGTAAGCAGTTCGAAAGCACTGTAAAAATACAGATACTTACAGTTCGAAAGCACTGTAAAAATACAGACACTTACAGTTCGAAAGCACTGTAAAAATACAGATACTTACAGTTCGAAAGCACTGTAAAAACACAGACACTTACAGTTCGAAAGCACTTTAAAAACACAGACACTTACAGTTCGAAAGCACTGTAAAAACACAGACACTTACAGTTCGAAAGCACTGTAAAAATACAGACACTTACAGTTCGAAAGCACTGTAAAAATACAGATACTTACAGTTCGAAAGCACTGTAAAAATACAGACACTTACAGTTCGAAAGCACTGTAAAAATACAGATACTTACAGTTCGAAAGCACTGTAAAAATACAGACACTTACAGTTCGAAAGCACTGTAAAAATACAGATACTTACAGTTCGAAAGCACTGTAAAAACACAGACACTTACAAAATCAAGGTATTCTTATTGGGTGATATGAATGTGTTAAAGGCAACAAAAATCGACTATATATATTTACATTCTCAAATACTACACAATCAACCCAATGCAGTTATTAGCCCTCAAAAGAATATGCGATTACAGTTGTAAATATACATAGTTACCAGCAGGAGAAAACACTGAGTAGGATACATTAAAAGGTCCTTTGGAGTCGAATGTAAAGTAACCCCCTCCCTCCAGTGTCCTTTCAAAGCTACAAAAAACACACACTCTGCCCACAGAAGGAGAAATAAGTAATCATTTGACTAATTTAAGAAAGAGAGACATTTGAGAGCTTGATGGTTCCAGGCCGAGTGAGTCAGTGGTCTAATGTGCCTGCCCTCCTGTTTTGAGTCTCTTACTCTGCCTGGAGAAACCCAGCTTCAAATGTTAATTCATTATTTGCATCCCATACTGGCAATAACTTAAGACACTGTGTAACACATGATTTCACTCCAATCTCTCAACAACAGGCACTTGTTGTAACCATTTTAAAATGAAAAGCTGAGATTGGGAGAAACTAAGTAACTTTTTCAAAGTGACCCAGGCCCTTAGGTGACAGATCGGTATTGAACTCAGATCCACCTGACGGTTTCCTTCTTCGTACCGCCCTGTGCAGACTCATATACATATTTTTTTATAATTCTCACAGATTTATATTCCAGGAAGAAAGTTATGATCTTAAGCAAAACAAAAGGCAACAAAATAAATGAATAAGCCAGCAAAGCCAAACTGTTTCAATTTTCCTACAGGGGCGAGGAAACATGTTGACCATTCAGATAAAAATGAGATTCACGGAAAATAAATGTGTCCTTCTGAAATAAATGGCTGTCTTAAAATTTCTTAAAAAGAAGTTTGTTTTAGAGAAGAGCACTGCTAAAGTTAGAAAGACGATTTGCATATTCAGCCCATGGTTTCTCATTTGACAGCTCGAGAGAACGTCCACATTTTCCACACGAGGTGACTGATTGGTATTCTCACATGAAGTTCAATGACAGCAGTCTAAGCACCTTCTATATTTAAAGGCCATTCTTACTAGACAGGACACTATTTATAGAGGAAGTGAACAATTAGTCTCTAGATTTTACATATTCACTTCTGAAGCATTCTATTATTTTTTTAGCTTCATTTAAAAAAAAATCCTTCAAGGAAAGAAATAAAATATGCCGGTGGATATTAGGTTTACTGGGTGCAGAGCTGTTGGTACAAAAGCCAACTATCATCAGCCAGAAAAGTGATCGAGCTTCCCCACATTCGTTCTAAGATACAACATAAAAAAAGCCTTCCTTCTACTGGATTTAAATGATATCTGGCCAGCGTAAAGCCTGAGCCATAAGATCACCAAGTGGGAGAACGCCACACACATGGCTTTTATTTAAGGTGGAAAACTACAGAAGGCTCTTCCGTCTCTCTGCTGAGAGAAAAGGGAAAATGATAAACAGAATCATATATAACTCCAGTAAAATAGTCAGATTACAATCTCCTCTCAGTGAATCATTTTGATGCATTCTTCTTTCTAATCAATCACAGAGTTTGAGCTGACAAAATGATTTATTGAATAGGACCAGAGAAGCTTCAGAACACATAAGCAATTTCTAGTAATATCTGTCTTCCAAATCACACTAATATGGAGAGCAGAATGTCTCCTGTGTACTTAAGGCAAGTAAATCTAGCTAACAATTTACTAAGTAATTTATTTACAAACAGACATTTAATACCAACCTTTCAACCTAGTCCCTCCCCTTGTGCCGTAATGAGATGCAGAGAACAGACACTGTTTGGGGCAATTATTTAAGACTTGTCAGAACAGTTTTCTCCATGAAAATACAAATGAAACACACACCACAGATTGAGAAATGCGATCCATGGTTTCAATACTTTCTACTTTGATAAATAAGGCCACATTCTAAAAAGCTGGTAGCCCAGGACTTCTGTGTTTACTGTTTGATTTGTGACTGGACATGCCAGGTCTTAGAATTTTAGGTACGATGTCCCATTAATCTGGAAGCTGGTAGCTGCATCCCCTTTACTTGGAGGAGAAAACCACAACATACACTTTTCTGAAATGTTGAAATGACACATCCTGTAACAAATCCTGATGGGAATATTAAAATGATTTTCTGGCATGCATAAGCAAGTATCAAAACACTCCGTCTCCAAACTCTGATCATACAAAACTGAGATTTCAGTTACAAACAAAGTGAATCATGAGATGTTCATTTGTGGTTATCTAGCCGGATAAAATTTCCATTTTGCTTACTCAATTTTTATTTTCACTTTTGGAGATAATAAAGGAAGACTCAGTCTTTAGAGCCCTAGAACTTATCATCGTGATCAAGTACAGTCACTACCCTTCATCTGCTGTGTTACTTTTCTCCTTGCACCGTTACAAGCTCCCAGAAATAGAGCAGCTTTAAACAAGACCCATTTAGTATCTCTGAGTTCTGTAGGGTAGACGTAACTGTGGGCTGGACTCCGTTCTCTACCAAGGGCGTATGAGGCTGAAAACCCATGTGCTTGCCATTCTAGGATCAAGGTCCCGGTTTCCTTGATGCCCATTTACCAGGGATCACTTTTAGCTCCTAGAAAGCGTTCTTAGTTCCTCTGACTTCCCCTGGTGCCTACAGCCAGAGAAAATCCAGCTCTTAAGGGGCTCATGGGATTAGAATAGGCTCATCTAGATAAAGTCTCTTTTAATTAACCCCTAGGCAACTGATCGGTAACCTTAATTACATCAGCAAAAGCCCTTTTGCCCGATAATTGAACATACTCAGGTATGTGATATTTTATATTCACAGTCCCACTGGTTGGGCTGGGAACCTTGGGTGTCATCTTTAAGATTCCACCTACAATTAAGTTCATCATAAAATTTATCTTAAAACAACCTCGCTGTACAACATTGACTTACTATATTTGTCAAGTTTTCCTGTTTATTTAATGCTAATTTTATTCAAAACATTTTTGACATGAGTAACAACACATTCGAAATTAATGGGAAGTTTTAAATGATGGGTAATTACTAAAAGCTAGAGTTTTGTCACCCCAACACCTTCATCCTTAAGTTAATCCTCTTCATTCGTATACTTTTATAAGTCTTGGATTTATTGTTTTTCATATCTTAACAAATTTGACAATTTCCTCAAATAGTGTGGTTTTGTGACATCACACTGGACTGGGAGTCAGGAGACAGAAATCTTGTCCTAGCTCTATACCAACAGACCAAATACTCGGGGCAGTCACTTACCACACACTCATCAAGTTTTGGTCTTGAGGGGAGTTTAATGTTACCTATGCTGAAGAATTGCCTGACTTCTAAATTATTGTACCAAATCTTTGCCAAACTTTATTTAGATTCCTCCTTATGGAATATCATTTGATCTTTGGGCAGCTCCATTATTAAAACTAAAACCAAACCTTCTTTATATTGAATTAAAAGCTCTGTTTTTCCAGTTTCAAGCATTCAAGTAAATGATAGTACTCGAAACCGTGCAGATTAACCCTTATCCTCTTGTTCTTCTGCCATATGATAGTCCTTCGAATACCTGAAGATTGCCACCATGTCCATTTTTCTAGATATACACCAGTTTGGTTTTTATTCCACAAGTTTTAACTGAATGACAGATGTTCCGCTTGATACTGAGCATCTAGAGATACATTAAGCCCCAGCCTTCACGGAATTAACGTTCAAATAGTTACCATGATCTGATCACCCAACATTCTTTTCTGTTGGTTCTCTCCTGTACCAGATCCAGGTCAAGACACCACCCTTGCTCTGGAATCTGCACAAAGAGATCTCTATATTCCATTATCAGCCCAAATAAGACTTGATGATCATGTATCCATCGGTTAAATGAGCTAATCAGGAGCAGGTTTCTAACATTCTTTCTGACTCTAGCATGCCAAATTCTAAGAAGTCTGGACTAATCACATTCTAATTAAAGGTGATATCTGTATGACTATTTTCTATTTGTCAAAAGTCTAAGAAGCAATATAGGCTTGGTGTAAATTTTCCCGGGTATAAAGAACCCCGGGAAACTATTTAGTACCTGCATTGTGCAATATGTTTCAGTCCCCAGTTATCATTCAAATATTCACCACGAGCCCCTTCAAGTTTAACTCGGGCTTTGATAGTCTATTCTCATAAGCTGCTAGGAACCCCACAAAAATAGAAAGCCCACACAGGCAGTCATATCCAGTTCTTGCTTTTCTCCACAGTTATTCAAAGCCACTTCCTATCTTCTAACTTTTAATTTAACGGAGGAAGCCTGTCACAACAGAGTCATCTTTGTCCAGCTCTGCGGGCGGCTTCCCCTCTGGGTCACAGAATGCCAAATCCTGTAACAGACAGGTACACTGCGTATTGTTGCTCTGGAATTGTACAAAAGACAGCCTATTTACCGGCTGGAAAAAAACGACGTGTGTTTACGCTCCCATCAAAACCCTCTCTTTAACACGGCCGTGACAGAGATGCTGCTTACAGCAGTGAGGTGGAGCTCAAATGTTTCCAGCTGGAGACTTTTTTTTTCATCTTTCATTCATAGAGTTTAGAAAAATGAATAGCACTTGCATGTGAACCCACAGGTTACATAAGAGAGAATAATAAACTGCACCCTAGCTCCTTTATAATCCAGGGAGTGCGCTGGCTTTTATGTCATGAACAAGCTTTGATTTTTTTTTTTTTTAAGGGAGGAATCACTGGGTCTTTCTTGAGAATACAATAAAAGTTTTCACAGATTTGCACAGATGCAAAGAGGCCCACGAGGGGCAGAGCTGGAAGACGGAGCGTGGCTCTGTCTGTGACGGCGAGTCTGGGCAAAGCGTGCTGCACTTCCAAATGGTATGCAGACCCAGAGACAGATTCCTGGGAAAATCAAGTGAAGAAAGCCAACATACTTCCTGAAATACCAGCCTCCTCAGAGATGTGTCTATTTTTCCCTCCATCCTGAATAGCCAGCCACCAATTTCTCCTCTATCCGTCTTGCATCTTTCTTTGGCCTGTCTACCATCATGAGCGCGCCTCAACCATGGAGCTCATTACCACATCTTCCTCCCAAGTCTTCTGTTTGCAGTGTTCATGCCTCTGTCCCTACCGCCCAGGGAAAAACTCTTTTTCCGGAATGCAAATCTGATCACATCAGTTTCCTGCTTCATACTCCTCTGTGTCTCACTAGTGCTACCAGAATGAATCCAGGTTCTTTAGGGCCCTTGGGCTCAAAGACTCACCATCTACCTCCGTACTTTTATTCGCCTCCATGCTTTTATCTGGTCACATTCAATGGCCTAATTCCTAAAAAAACTCACTGTCTTCTGATTCTATGACCCTGATGTTATTCCCCCTACCTGGAGAGCCCTTCCCTGATCTGCCTGACACAACGCTGTTTCTTAAGATTCAGTGGACACCCTGGCTGGATTTGATTCCGCGTTTGACTTACCGTCGCGGGTGTATGTGACTTTATCATCTCTCTACTACATCTTAGGAACACCTCAATGCTCTTGTCTCATTCCTTGGATTATTTGGTTACGTATTTGCCTAAGAATTAAAAAGGGGCCAGCATGCTTTCCAACGTAATGCTTGAGATTTTACAGAGCCACTAAATCTATTAATTAAACAACAAACATTTAATTTCAGTAAAGTCAACGACCAACCTAATAAATCAATAAGGCTTGGTTGAAACTATATAACTGAGGAATGACAATAAAGGGAGAGAGATTAGCAAGTAATCAACACTCCCCCCCATGATAGTGACTGACACAAAGTTATCCCCAGTAGTTCTTAAAATTTCAGTAAGAGGATAAATATGGTTGTTCTAAGGAAGTATTTCCAAACTAGTGGTCTGAGTCTGAATCTGACCCACAACATATTTAGTTTAGTAGCATGTAAATTTACAATTTAAAAAATGTATTTGCTAGTATTTAAAAATCAAGGAGATCAACATAAAATCCTGACTTCTTCCATGTTATGAGAAAATTGGAGGGCTTGGTAACGTTAGACCGATAGGTTCTCATAATGACAATAAAAAGGAGCTTAAGAGGCAGTGAAATCTTGGCTGATCTCTTTGAATGGGCCAGGCTCTCCTGGGTCCTGTTTGCCACGGTCCCCCAGCCTTATCATAAGATATTTTTATATGCCAAAGATATGTGGTTTTGCAACGCCTGGACAATTTCTTCCAAAGATACAATATTAGGTTGAAAAGCAAGCCAACTACAGATACTGACAGTAAGGGCATAAGTGTGATTATACTTAGACCCGTAGCCTACATATAGCATTTCAATCCATTTTCCGAGGGGGGTGGGGGTGTCACGTTAGGGTCTTTTGTCCACGTGATCAAATGATCTTTTCAAAGCACCTTCACCATATTATTTATGGCATCAAAAATTTCCTTGGATGGGGCAAGACAAGTTGCATTTCAAACCAAAATAAAATGAAAGCTTACGACTGCACTGTGAAACCACTAAGCATGTCCACTTGGTTCAAAGCAGTGCATGCTCCAGACACTTCCCAAGCTGACTGTCAAATCTGTTTTCACCTTCAGACTGACCTTGGATCGTGGAGGTGCCCGGATGTACCACTTGCAATCCACTGCCTCACTAGCAGAAGCTTTGCCTTCCTTCATAATTTGTAGAGATTCCACAATTCCTTCCGGACCGCCCATCTCAAACTCACATGCTAAATAACGAAATGCCAAACAAACACAAAAAATAGAGCTTGAATAATAAACCAAAAGTATATTTCAGAGCAGAAAACAAAGACCTCTGAACATTATTGAGTATTTTACCAACCTGGTAATGGTTTCAAAACTCCAAGGTCCTTAAAATCAGGATCTTAAAAATTGAGAAAAAGATAATTAGTCTTATTCTGCATTTATTCCTTAAAATGATGGTGAGTAATATACCATTAAATTATTCAGGAATCTGCCAAAAACTATATTAAGAGAAATTAAGTGGTTAGATAAAAAACTGAATGATAATGTTAAGGCTGAAACGTTAATTTATAAAACAGAATATTACCACATCATTTTTATCACTACAAAAGAAACCATTTTTAAAAACCTTCCAATGCCATTCTTCATCTAGGCATCAAATAAAAATATGAGTCATTATCTCTAAATCCATAATTGGACACCAGATGGTTTTGTAAAATGTATCCATAGGTAAGTCAAGCTTTGAGTAAACGTCCATCTATGACACATGTAATCGTTTTGTCTGATTTAACAGATTCTGTAAGTTGTTGAAACACAATTTTCTTTGCCGCTGAAATACTGGAAGGACAAATTTCAGCTGCGAAACCGAGGGCCTCTGCGCCCGGCAGGATGACCTATCCTGTCTCCAGCAGACGTTTTCCCTTAACTTTTATTCCACGCTAGCTTCCGAAGCATTTCTCAGGGAACGCTGTGTCCTCTGCCGGCCAGCGCCCTCCCTGGCCTGCCCCTTCCAGCTCCCTACGTACAGGTGTGTGTCCTTCTCTGCTCACGTCCTTGGGGGAAGCTTGATTTAGCAGGAGCCTCAGAAGCGTCCTGAGCGTTGGAAGCCAAAATGGTGACCCTGCTTCCATTTCCTGAAGGTGATTCTGAGATAGGTACGCAACAAGCGAAATGTAATGGTGAGCCAGGTGGAGGACTTCTGAGAATGTTTTCTTCAGGAATAAAAAGAAACAAGGCACATAATAGTTTTCTGGCTCACTCTGCGATCTGGCTTGTATGAGGTCCCTTTGGGATCATGCACAGCTTATGATGCTGAGAGGCACCAGCGTGAGGAGATGCTAACTGTCCAGGGTGAGCCGAATGTGGAAATCCGGAGAACGCGAATCCTTACGAACGTCCCCGGGGCACCGTATCAACCACCCTGTACTCACACTTCCCTCCCCCTTTGCTTTTTGAAACAATGTACATCCTTTTAATTTCAGTTACTTTGAATTGGATTTTCTTTTACTTATAGATAAAGGCATTAATGGCTATGATATTTCTTGGAGACACATGGCATCCAATTTAAAAGGTGACTGTGAGATTTAATTTCTTTTTACTACTAAAGAATTGGCTATACATTAAAAATCTTATAAAGTTAGAAATATGTTGAGAGTACTACTACACTACTCACCAAGAGTCTGGGGCTGAAATATGAAAGGGTAGCACTCTCAGGAGGCAATAATTTCTGGACCTCAAGACTGTGTGTGCATAGATGTCATGTATGTCCAAGTGTGCTCCTTTATATGTCCGTGTGCCCGGAGATGCTAAGCCCATGAATCTGGCTGACTATCATTGCACTTACTTTCTTTTTTTTTTTTTTTTTTTTTGCACTTACTTTCAATACAGTTTTTTTTTTCTTATTTTCTTAAACAGCAATGCGTGCTGAGATATTGAAATTGGAAGGCCTAGATATGCCAGGTTACAATTTAGTTAGGTCCACTATTTAGATTCACTTTATTACAGAACACAATTATAATGTAGTAATATATTTTGAATCGAGATACAAATTCCTTTGTATAATTATTTTGAAAACAGTTCTTTTACCTTTTGGAAGGAAGGACAGAAGGAAGGGAGGGAGAATGGAATGGAGGGAAGGAGGAAGGGAGAAGGAAGGAAGGAAGGAAAAACGGAAAGAGAAAGAATGATGGAAAGAAAATGTAAAGAGTGAGTAAGGGAGGGAGGAAGAAGTAACTGTAAGGAATTTCCATGAAAGATGCAGAAACAAGGACAACATAGTTAATTTGAATCAGGATGCCCCCAAGAAGATTTTTTTTGCCTTCATCTAAATTAGTGGATATTTGGTTTATATACATAGATATATAATTTATTGGAGACGGGGGAGAGAATCTCAAGCAGACTCCCTGCTGAGCAGAGAGCGCAACCTGGGGCTCCATCTCATGACCCTGAGTTTACAACCTGAGCAGAAATCAAGAGACAGACATTTAACTGACTGAGATACCCAGGTGCCCCTCAAAAAATGTGTTTTAATACCTACTGTGTACAATAAAAGAACTATGCTTTGTACAGAATTACTCCGATTGGTTATCACCACTAAGCGGTTTTCTTGGTATTGAAGAGACCCAATATTTCCTCTCACTTTTACGTCAAGCTTGTCTCCCTCAGTGTTCCAGATTCTTTATTATTCATTATGTCCTTTTCACTATTTTGCATAAGGTTTAATAATAGTCATTATAGGTTCCAATGTTTCAGCCTGGCATGGCTGTTCCTATGATTCTTGTGGAAATGTAGGTGGTATTCCATTTTCTGGTTTGAAGGCTAACGTTTGTCATTTTTATAACTCATGCTAGACAATGTCGAGAGGAACGCCAGTTCTGGGAGTTGAAAATTTATTTTTGTCTTTGTATTAACGGTGAGAGTACTGATGGTTAAGAAAAGGCAGGGGGAGGAGGGGGGAAAGTTATTTCTGGGCTTCCATTTGAATGAACCACCAGTAATATCACAGTCACAAGAACAGGTGGCCCCGATGACCTGCAAAATAGACAGAAAATAAACAACAGAAATAATTATTTTTTAAACCAGCCTACACTAAACTTAAGAACACTAAGCTTAGTGGTTTTTTGGTTTTGGCTTTTGGTTTTTTGCCCCAGGTTGTTCAGGGGCAGTGACAGAAAGGACTGTGCGCCAGCACAGTGAGGTTGGACTCAGTAAGCCACCTTCTCCTCTAGACCTTCCCAAAGCTGTTCTCCACTAAGCAACCCGAATAAACTTTTAAAAATATAAATCAAATCGTTACACTCACCTGGCTTGTCACTGTCCATAGCATAGAACCACAGGTCGTTTTAAAGGCCTGTAATTCTCTGTGTTCCTGCCCCTGACCCCCTGGCCCAGGGAACCGCAGGCTCTGGACTTCTCTGTCTCCTCTCAAAACCCGCAGAGCCTTCTTGTTCCTCCCTCGCGTGAGGCTGCCCCCTCAGGGCTCAGACCCTGTGTCTGCACCGTCCACACTGCCCTCCCCGCAGCTCTTCGCGTGGCTGGATCTTCCTCCTCCTTCAGCTCCTGACTGTAGTGCTGTCTTCTCAAAACAACCTTCCTGCGTGAGCCTCTCTAAAGTAACCCTACCTCTCACTTTCTTGTCTTCCTTCACGGTTTCTTTTATCAAAATCCACGGTTGTTTTACTATTGGTTTGTTTTCTTATTGGCCATTGACTCCCACCAGACCACACGGAAGCACACCCTGTAAGGGACTTTTGTCTCCTCGGTGCCAAGACCTAGACTACCACTTGGACACCGCGGGAGCGCCATAAATACTTCTGAATTTAACGTATTCTTCTGTGTGTGTGAAAAATACACTGATACTATCCCAGGTTGATTTTCTTATACTGTTGACATATCTGCAACACGTATAACTACCCCTTTCCAAGTCAGAGCTCCCACAGTAAATTATCAAATTAGATGCTATATTAGGGACTAATCTCTAATAAGCAAAACCCCAGTCTCTCTCTCTCTGAGCACCAGCTGACGACATTCCCCAACCTCCCTTACACTTGTGGGTAGCTGCGGGACCGAGTTCCACCCAGCAAAACGTGGACAAAAAGTCTGAATTTCACTTGAAAACTGAGCTTATAAAAAACTACTTGAAACAATTCTCCGCCCCCTCTTTCTCTCTTCCATGGTCCACCTCGAAAGCCATACACAGAAGACCAGAACACCGTCAGCTTCAGCTCCTAAATGAATATGTACGGTGGTTTCCAGATCCTACCTGCTATTTGATGACATCATCACTTCTATGGTTACTGAAATATTTGCTTGCATTTCCCAGAATATTCTAAGGTAGTGAATTTAGGGTATAAATGATGTACATTTTCAGAGATTAATCCAGTTTATTCTCCATAATTTTAATGGACATTTACTTGCTTGCTTCAATTTTCCCTCTTGTAATCTCTGTAACCTCACTTTGTCCAATACACTTATTATGAAATCTAGAATTATGTCTCAAACATACATGAAAGCACAACAAAAATTTAGGCAAATTCTGTCTTGTTTTATAATTACATATATATGTACAAATATTTTAGATTTTTTCCTAATTTTAAAATTTTTATCTAATATGAATATTATGAAATTCAGTAATGTTTTCCCTAAAATAAAAGAAACATATCTGTAATATAGTCTTCTTCCTGTGCAGGGGAGACTTTTGTCAGAGATGGAGGAGACTGACAGCCTCACTGTCTCCACCACCCTTACACGGTCTATTTCTAAAGCTGGAGAAAACGATGACGCTAATATTCCAAAGAGGTCTCTTACTCATGAAAAGGAGAAATCTACTCCCTATAAGATGGGAAAGCTGTCCATAAGAAATAAAAATATGAAAAAATCTATCATTCCTTCAGTTTTACAGATGTTAATAATTTGTTTTATTGTGATTTAAGCAGAAAAATATTTTCTAGCAATTTTATCGTGATGGTTTGATTGCAACATTATTTTGAGATAAATAATTGTTTAAGAAGTATTGAATATTTTAAATGTAGACATAATCAGGTCTTCAAAAGCTAAAAATCTTCTGTTACACTTCTGAAACTAAAACTGATAAACTCCTTGAGGCATCTTACAAAGTAAGTTATCGTCCTGCATTGGCTGGGAAGCACACACGAGAGAGGCCAGACCAAGAAAATGGTGCATGGCAGCCATTGATGGAGGCTTACTGGATGGATAATCAGAAAAAAATGAAAAAACAACAAAAAACAGGACTCTACTGCTTTCCAGCCATACAGCAGCTTGCTGATTTAAAGTTTTAGTTTTAAACAAGAAGAAAGACTTAACATCTTGCCTATAGAATTTTATTTTATTTTTTTTAAAGATTTTATTTATTTATTTGACAGAGAGAGAGATCACAAGTAGGCAGAGAGGCAGGCAGAGAGAGAGGAGGAAGCAGGCTCCCTGCTGAGCAGAGAGCCCGATGTGGGCCTCGATCCCAGGACCCTGAGATCATGACCTGAGCCGAAAGCAGAGGCTTTAACCCACTGAGCCACCCAGGCGCCCTATAGAATTTTATTTTTGTGTAACAAATAGATGTACAGACATGGATGAGCTTGCCTCTTTGGCTTGAGTTCATCCAGTGTCAATGCAATCCAATCACGAATGACCTTCTTCTATGTGAATGCTTGGCAACAAATGCGAGTTGTGCTGAAATATTCAAATTGTTGGAAAACTTTTGAGTGTTATGAATTATGCTGGAACATCTGTGTTGACATTTGCATTGATGGTGCAAAAGCAACGGTAAATAAACTGCCGATGTCTTAGCAGGCTTCAAGACAACAGTACCAAACCACAGCCATTGGTATTCATTGTATAATTCATGCCCATGCATTTGTGGGGGTAGAGAACTATTTTACTTAAGAATATCCTTGATGATGAAGTGCTATTTTTTCTAATCTAAAATTTTGAGTACATGTCTTTTCTGCAGAATGAACATAGTGAATCTGTTGACTTTAAGGAAAACAACTGACAATATTTGCTGCCAATGATCAAATTCAAGCTTCAAGCAAAGGAAATCATATCCATCACCGTGTATCTGACAGCTTCTCAGTACTTAAAGCAAGTTTAAATGTGATTGTTGAATAAAGGAACGAGTGAGATTTTTGATGTTCAATAATGAAATGGGTCATCATTTGGAAGATCTGTGTTACAGTGATCCAGTAATTGTCAAAGAGTAACTCATGACCTTAAGAAATCATGCATGGGGGCGCCTGGGTGGCTCAGTGGGTTAAAGCTGCTGCCTTCGGCTCAGGTCATGATCCCAGGGTCCTGGGATCGAGGCCCACATCGGGCTCTCTGCTCAGCAGGGAGCCTGCTTCCTCCTCTCTCCTCTCTCTCTGCCTGCCTCTTTGCCTACTTGTAATCTCTCTCTCTGTGTCAAATGAATAAATAAAATCTTTAAAAAAAAAAAAAAAAGAAATCATGCATGGGTAAAAGTGCCATAGATATATGTTAATGAACAGAATACAGAAACTTCATTGATACAGTTTCACATTCCTCATTGCAACTAACCTTTAAGAAACTATCACTTTTTGAGGTTTGAGGTAGTATCCATCTGAAAAGGCTATGAAAATACTCTTCCCTTTTTCAACTACCTATCTCTGTGAGGCTGAATTTTCTTCATTTACTTCAACCATAAGAATACATTGTAATGCATTTAATGAAGTGGATGTGAGAATCTAGTTGTCTTTTAATAAGCCAGACACTAAGCAGATTTCCAAAAATGTAAAACAATTCTAATTATTATTTTAATATTTATTAATATGTTAATGCAAATCAGTGCCTGTAACATATGTTTTTATGTTAACACAGTATAATTTTTCTATGAATGAACAAATAGCTATTTTAAATATTATCAGCTTAAAGGTCTAATATAATGAGAACTGACTGATATGGTCATATAAGCCAAAGCACTTCAATATTTCCTAAGAGAAGATAGGGGTTTAAGACTAAAATATTGCAGAAGTCCTGCCCTGGCCAACCCCACCTCTGTATCATGGGTAAACATCTTCCAACAAAATTCAAAGTTACAATTTATTAACTCAGAACTGTGTGATACATTTATTTCATATTCAAAAGAAATTTCCACAATGCTAGCCATATTGTAGATGGATTTTCAGTAAATTAATGTTTATCTGGTTAGACTATCACTGAACCAAATCAGAGGTATCTTCATTTCATAAATGAACAAAATGGAGGTTCAGTTCCTTTAGAAAAATGCACCTTGTTTTGATCTAAAACCTAAACAACTTCATAGCTAACTTATAACATTGAACCAATCATTAAACATCCCTGAAACTTACTTTTCCTGAGCTGACAGTGTTGTTGGTCTAGGCTTTTACAACTCATGGATGCCATTATATCACAAAACACAGTGCTATTCCTCAAAAAACAGTTTATGGGAAAATAGAATTGCCTCACCTGGCCGTGTAACCAGAATTACAAAACCCTCTATTATAAAACTTAACTTCAAAACTTGGATATGTTTGCAAGGCACAGCTCAACTACCCAACTGGATAGTCTTAGAGAATGTGAATCAATATTTCCCTCAAATTTCCACTCTCACACATTCTGAATTATGTCATAAGCTATATCATATCTCCACTTCTCCTATTTCTTTGGGAAAGTCCTGAAATATCTCTGGAGATACCTTTATTCAGTCAGCTCTTGCACAGAAACTAACTGCCACTCCAGTGGCTGCTTCAGTATCTCCTCCCTTCTCTGCCCTTCTAGAACCCACCCCAGCCTTGGCTCCCAGCTTCCTACTCACGACCGAAAAAAAAACACTGACTTTGGGGTTTTGACAATCAGTTAACTGAACTTAAAATGCCATTTTAAAAAGCAATTGCAAAAAATCTTGACAGCATAGTACTAAAATAGCTGGCATCATCATATTATCTGATTTATTTCACTCTTGTCTAGAAGCAACATTGCTCTAACGTAAAATTCATAGTATAATACTTTAAACCTTTTTTAAGGTTGCCGTTATCTATAAGTATAAGGCTAACAATTACACCTTCACAGAGGGTTTCTCTTCCTAAGGGTTTAATGTTGGCACCAAGTTTATATATCATGATTTCTGGATTAACATAAAATTTACTCATACATGGATTTTAGAAATCAAAACTTAAAGAATTTCGGGAAGGAAGTTTGCAAGCCCTTTAAAATATTATTGATATTTGCATGGCTTGTAGAGATGTTTTGTTTCCTTGTTTTATTTCTTTAGCTATAATATAGAAATTTTCCTCATGGTGCTTGTATTCACATTTTTAAATATATTGAGAAAACACAATTCTTTTTTATAAAATGTATGCAAAGAATCTCGATTTTGCTTGTGCTCACATCAAACATGTTTGTTTTTGATAGTCACCAGATAATAATATTTGTTCTATGGGGCAAATATGCATTTACTATACAGAATAAAGAAAAAAAAAACTTGTGAGAAAAAAGGAAGAAGAAATCATCAGAAGACCAAAAGAGTAATAAAGACCGATTAAAAAAACCACAACTTAGATTGTCCAAAACTGATATTTGGTGTTTGAATACCAAATGCAAAGGAAGGCAGGAAAGTTCTTGATTGATTATTAGCAAGTCGCTGCCCCCTGTCCACTTGTCTTAGAAGCTCCTATTCACTCATCCAGTTAGTACATCCTAAATGACATGAAACCTCAGATAAACTAGTCCATCTTTTGAACCATCTTTTTCATAGCATTGGTCTAATAAGACATTTCCTGTTGGCATAACTGTGGCGCCAACCCTGTCAGTGAATGAGAATTTCCTTTTTTTAACAAAAAAGATCATTTATTTATTTTTGAGAGAGAGAGAGAGCACTAGAGCAGGGGAAGGGGCAGAGGGAGAGAGAACATCCGAGCAGAACCCTGCTGAGCAGAGAGCCTGATGAGACGGGGCTTAATGTCACGAACCCTGAGATCACGACCTGAGCCGAAACCAAGGGTCAGATGCTCAACCCACTGAGGCACCCAAGCAGCCCTGAATGAACACTTCCAACGCCCTCTTCTTCCTCCCAACAACTTCCTATTTACTGCTTTCCCAACACCAAGCTATCTTTATCTTTATACACCAGAGAGATACAGGCTTCCATTTATGGAATACCTAAGCCACAAGAACAAAGGGCACAGCATAGGGACTGTAGTGAATGATATGGTGGTGACGCTGTCTGGTGACAGATGGGAGCTACGCCGAAGGTGAGCATAGAGTAGTGTATACAGAAGATGAGTCACTATACTGTACGCAGGAAACTAGTGGAACACTGTGTGTCAACTATACTCAAGAGAACTATTTTTTTAAAGTTCTTTTAGGGGCACCTGGGAGGCTCAGCCGGTTAAGCATCTGCCTTCAGCTCAGGTCATGGTCTCGGGGTCCTGGGTTGGAGCCTCACGTCAGGCTCCCTGCTCAGCGGGAAATATGCTTCCCCTTCTGCCTCTGCCCATTCCTTCTGCTTGTGCTCTCTCCCTTGTTCACTCTCTCTCTCAAATAAATAAAATCTTCAAAGAAAATAAAAGTGTTATTTCCTAGGAATTGGGGAGAGGTAGAATTTCTGACCACAGAAGAGTTTAGAGCAAATATCACGACAGGTAGTGTGGGACTTGCATCTGAGATTTCGTACTTAGAAGAGAGAGCAGGAAATGATGTTATGAGGATGAAGTGATAGTCTGGGCTTCAGGCTAGCACGTGTGGCACTCAGCTACAGAGGAGGAAGGTACTCTTGGCTCTGACATGCCAAGAATTGAAAGTGGGGGTGGCACCACAAGTGTGTGTGTGTGTGTGACTGAGCGTGAGCATGAGCGTGCTGGGATTGGCCCAATCTTCAGATCAACCTCTTTCATCCCACTGTGTCACCATATGCTTAACAAATTGTCATTGAAATTGAAAAATATATATAAGAAAAAGTCACAATCTTATTTAAAAATACAAACGCAAGTACCATGAGGAAGCCTTGTAAGTTACAGCTCACTAAATATACTACGGACATAATAAAGCTGCACAAGCCATACAAATGTAGCTTCAAGACAAGATCTTCCATGCTTCCAGAGGATTTGATGAGCCTTTGCTGGTTCTAAATAGAGCTGGAATGGCCTCTAATTGGAGACTGTGGGAGCGTCCTCTGTTGGTGCCCTTGGCAAGGACACTAGAGTTTTGATGCCAGGAGCCAGCAGTGCACGGGCGAGTGGAGCCATCATGGGACTGGAAAAAACGAGCAAATTCGGAGTGCCAAGCTCTGCCCCTGCCAGTAGATTGTCATGAGTGCACGCATGAGGGTTCTCTCGATAAGTCTGGGAGATGCCCACGGAGTGATCTAAACAGATGCATTTCTGCCCATCGGGATGAATAGCTGAAGTAACCATATTCTGTCTTTAAAAGGAAGTGTGTCCTTACTTTAACCCACAACTCTCATCTTCTTGGACCAAGATAAGAATCCTTGAACTCTAGCCATCCTTCAAATCCACAAAATTCAGCCACACAATTTTTATAAAAGCCATGTATGTGCAATGCATATTGATGTGAAATGACTGAGATTAAAAAGACACAAAATGATATTCCAGACAATAAAAAAATTTTAAAAGCCCTCTGAAACAATAGTATGTTAAGCAAAGTGGCCCTAAAAGCAAATCCAAAATGTATAATCAAAAAGGAGGTCAAATACTAATTTTCATAAAAAAGAATTCACCAGAAAGGTTTAATGATACTGAACTGTGTTACGTAACAACAATTATTGACAGAATTCTACCTTCTAAGGTATCAATTTCCTCCTCTCTAAAAACATTAGGATAAAAATATCAACCAGCTTGGTACCAAGTAGAGAACTTTTGAAATTTAGCTAGATAATGGATTGGATGTAGATTTCCTAAAGCATAAAGTTCTATATAAATTATCTCATTCATGCACACTAGAATTTAAGCTCTTGCATGGTAAATGGATAAAAAAAATACCTAAAATATTATTTTTAAAATGTACCTAAAATATTATTCTTTTATAAATAGATAAAATCCCTCATTTACAAGTCAAATCCCACTACTGCAACCTCACCGGCTACTCTTCCCACTGCCGCGACCTCACCGGCTACTCTTCCCACTGCCACGACCTCACCGACTACTCTGCGTATTGCCCTCATTTCTACTGGAAAGCATCTAACTTTGGGGTTAACGACGATTCCATCTCACTTCCTTAGACGCCTGGGATCAGCTGGGAGAATTCCTGCAGAAGACTCCTAACATAGTTCCTGTGCATATTCACATATAGCCAAATAAGGACAGGTACATGGTAAATGCCCAGACATCCACTTTTCCTTTAACATATGACGACATATAAGAGGTATAAAAAGCCCTTTTATGTCAATTTAGCTCAAAATTTATACCTTAATTTTAAATGATGGTAAAAGTGAGCTTATCTTGAATTCGTATGAAACCCCCGAACAATCACTGTGCCTCTGTCACAGCTGGTGACTTCAGAGGACCTCCAGAGGCACACACCTGTCTGAGGACTGGACAGCTGGGCTGTCAGGGCCCACTTGGCCCCGAATCGCTCAACTGAAGATTACGAGAATCAAATGCTTTGCAAGCCTAGATTAAATACAACTCGGTATGTCCATTGAAATGGAAGTCTTAGAATGCTTAATAGTGCTGTCCTGACGTTTGTTTTCACGGGCATTTAAGAAATATTTGTGTAATTGTAAGGCTGATGCTACATTATCAAAACTTGAAATGCTTCACTTGCCCATTCAAATATAAGAGCACCTAAAGTTATTTCATTAAGAGATGTGAAAATAATGGAAGGTTTCCCCAAAGTAACGGTCTAATGCAATATAAACCAATACCATAATTTTTAAGTTGAAAGGAGACAGTTGGGTCTCTCTTATTTTAAGTCAGAGAGTGTGACTGATGGGATCCCATCAATTTTATCCCCCTAGACTTTTCATTTCATTTTTATTAATTACTAGCCTTCTCCTAATTACCTGAGCTGAAACTTTCTGAAACAAGATAACCTGACTAAAACAAAGACAAAAACAAAAACAAAACACCAAGAGATTTCAATTATTCTTTGTAAAATCTTTCACTACTTACTAACTTCTCTTTTCAGTCTACCATGGTCTTCTGATTCCTGGCTTTCATCGCCTTGGGGTATCAGAATCCTAAGCAATCTCTTTGCCTTAATCCTTCCTCCCTACAGTACTTTGTGAATATTTGAGCTAAACTGACATAAAAGGCAGAAACACATCCTCTTATATAAGGTCAAATGGTTTTTGACAAGGATGCCAAGACATTTCGTGCTGAAAGGGCAGTCTTCTCAGCAAACGGTGCTGGGACAGCTGGATCTCCACGTGCAAAGCAACGAATTCGGACCTTTACCTAAATATACCAAAGACCTAATTGTAAGACCTAAAACCATAAAACTCATAGAAGGAAACGTTGGTGAAACTCTTTATGACATTGATTTTGGCAGTGATTTATTGAATATGATACCAAAGCCCAAGCAACAAAAGAAAAAATAAACAAATGGACTTCATGAAACTTGAAAAAATTTTTGCATCAAAAGAATATCAACAGAATAAAACATCAACTCACTGAACATAAAGAAATATTTGCAATGCAGGTATCTGATAAAAGATTAATGTCCAGCATGTATGGAGAACGCCTAAAACACAATAAGACTACCAATAAAAACCTAACAGCTCATGATGCAAAAATGGACAAATAGCTTGAATAGAACTTTCTCTAAAGAAGACATATAAATACCCAATAAGCGCATGAAAGGATGCTCAATACCACACATTAATCATTAGGGAAGAGCAAACAAAACTACAATGAGATACCACCTCATGTCCATTAGGATGTCTACAGTCAATAACAGAGAAAATGATAAGTATTGGTAAGGACCTGAAGAAGCTGGATCTCTTAATGCACTGTTGCTGGGAATGTCAAATGGTACAGCTCCAGCGGGCAACAGTACGGCAGTTCCTCAAAAAATTAAAAACGGAATCACCATGTGACCCCAAAATTCCACCTCTGGGTGAGAATAAAAGGACAGAGTGAGAGATACTGATCATATCAGATTTCTAGAAAGAAAGAAGAAAATGGAGAGCATATAATATTTAAAGAAGCAATTTGTCAGAGTTTTAAAAGCTGTTGAGAGAGGGAGAAAATATTTAAAAGAGCCAGAAAGAAAAGCCGTTTCTTCAAAGGAGCACATACTTGTGTTTACCAGAATCCAGAAGACGCTGGTAAATGATCCAGAATGACACATGTGGCATGCTGGGAGAAGCGGGTGCCAACCCAAATCGCACCTGCAAGAAGATATTATCAACACATATAACCTTCAAATCCTCATATCCAGAATATCTACAGACTGACAGTACGTGAGAGACAACACAATGTAAAATGGGCAAAATTTCTAAACAGGTATCTCACACAAGAAGAAATCCAGGTGTCCAGGAAACAGAGTATACGCTACTTAATCTTATTCATAATCAAGAATTGAACACTAATTGAAACAACCACGTGATCCCATTACACAGCTAACTAACCAGAAAAGTAGACTAAGACTGACAGCATCGAGCTTTGTGAGAGTGCAGGACAGTGAGGACTTTCATCCACTGCAGATGGTAGTGGACATCGCCACTGCTCCATTGAAAACGAATTCCATTTCCTGCTTTGGACCTGGGTAGTGGCTGGAGGTCAGAAAGCCCTTGAGAAAACCATCAATGAGAGCTGGAAGGACGGCTAGAAAAATCTTACTAGACTCTTACAGACGGCTGGGTTATGTCATGGTTGGAAGTGGCATGGGTAACACTGTTGCCTAGGTAACATGGAAGATACCCTCCGTGAAGAGAGGTTAAACTAAGGAGATTTCCAGGAAGAATGTTGAAAGTGCCAAATGTTTTCTTTTAAGTGCATGTGATACAGATGGACCTGAGAAGAAACTTTTCATCAGAAACAAGGAAACACTTCGCCAACTCAGGACTCCATTATTGTCTATTTCTTATTTCTCCAACCTGAAAATTATTCTAAAAGTAAAACACAATCTGGGGGCAACGATCAACCTAGAGTGCCGCAGTGGACCCTCTCTCTCCTTAACGGGAGAGCAGAAGAGCCGAGTGGCAGAGAGACGTGAAGGGCCACCTCAGCCGACACCTCAGCTCGGCAACTGGCTCAGAGGATCTTAAGCGCATCTTCCCAAAGCATGCTGGAGCGGATCGTGTTGTGTTACACAGTGAACCTCAAAGTTCTGAAGACTCTCAAGGTGGCTTTGATTCAGAGCGACAGAGAAACTTCAAAATGAAAAGAGGCCTGTAGAGTGCTAACCCCCTATAGTCAGGAAAAACGCTGAGAAACCTACTCCCTGCGAACACTAGCCACTTTGAATGGGGAAGGAAGGAAGACTCCAAAATCAGAGCTCAGAGTCCAGAGGCCAGAGCCACTCCATGCACCCAAAGGGAAAGGGCCCCAAACAAGGAAACGTCCCTGCTGCCAATCAGAGGAAATGTAACTTAGCTCAGGCTGGATTTTAGAATGACCGTGGATGACACTACCGTGAGCCTCCCAACTTCCCTCTTCTAACAGGAGTGAGCGTTACGGTTTTCCATGCTGGTTTTACCATTGCATGTTGGGTGGGAGCGAGGGGTGGAGGGGAGGTGCAAATAACATGACTTTTTAGCTCACAGGTCTTGCCATGAGAGAACTGCACTTGAACAGCCGTGCCTGTGGGATGCTGCCAAGGAGGGCCATCCTCACTTGGACCCAACACAGATGATGGGATCCTAGGTTTCAAGCTGTGTCATAAAGGGTGACCACTAGAGGGCCCTGGAAAGGGGTCAGCACCTGTAGCTTTGGGAGGTATATGGATAGTTACAGCCAGGGGGCACACTGAGGTAGCCAGTCTTCAAAGATGCTCTCCAGCAGAATTCTTCTCCGGTATGGGGATGACAGTTTCCCTTCAAGAGGTGGAGGTTATGTGTCCTCCCTTTGAACCAGAGCTGGCCCTGGAACTGCTTTGACCAAGAGAATAGAGTGTCACCCTGGACTTCTGAAGCTAGACGTCAAGGGACAGGCAGTGCCTGCTTCCTTCCCTTGGGGCATTCACTCTTGGGAGGCTCCCTCTTATAAAGCCCAGCAAATACACTGTGAGGAAAGTCAACAGACCACATGGAGAAGCCAGGAAGAAGGGAACCAAGTCTCCCCAGGCAACAGCCCCAGCTGAATTCCCAGCCTGCGGTCAAAACCAACCTCTTGGCATGGGAGTGAGGACACTGGACCAGCTCAGTGCTCAGGCCATCATCACATGAAGCAGAAGATCCAACAAGTCAACCAACAGAAATGGAAGAAATACACATTGTTATTGTTTTAATGCACTAAATTTCAGAGCTTTTTGTTCGTTTTTGTTCTTCTTGCTCTTACTCAAAAAGGTTCATACAAATACCAAAAGATCGTCGATCTATAAAACCTACATACGGAGACTGAAACACCATGCAGTAAGTAGCCTTTTAGGAAAGCCCTGTGTGTTCCCCACTTCTTAGTGTTCACATCCTTGTGTAACTGCTTCCCCTGCAGTGTGAGCCTTACTTGTAACTCACTTCTAACAAATAGTGACTCATTTCTAGTAATGATGATGGGATGTTACTTCCAAAATTTGTTGGAGACACAGTAACTTCCATCTTGTTCTCTCTCTGTCTCTCTCTTGTTCTTTCTCTGTCTCTCGTCTGCTCTAAGGGAAGTCCGTTCTCATACTGTGAACTATAGAGAAACCCCACAGCAAGGAAACACTGTCTTGGACCAATGGATGGTGAGGACTGAACCACGTGAAGAGCCATGAGTGGAGAGAGCCATGGAGAGCACCCTCCCTGAGAACCGCAGTCTGAGCTGACAGAGGTGTTACACACAGAGCTCTCCACCTCAGCTGGGTGCGTCTTAAACAACATCAGCCTTTGGCTGGCATGCGGCAAGAAATCCAACCTCTGTACTTCCTGATTTTTAGGAGTTATTATTAATCAAAAATATCACGTAATGATCAAAAACAAAACTAAAAGGATACAGACATATTTAGCAGTAATTGGAAATTAGCAGGAAAACCGCATAAAATGGATCTGACCACACCACCTCTTCACATCTAGAAGACACCTGAAGTCAATACAATGCTCAAACAGAAATATAAATTCTCTCATGCACTTGTCTCTTGCAGCTTGAGGATATTAAGGAAAATATTGACAATAGCATATATGCTGGATTCAGCCTCTGGCAATATGCTCCTCCATATTTAAGAAACAGTATTAAGCACAGGGAGCAATTTAGGGCATTCTGCTATGGAGAGCTCGAATCCTTGTGTGGCAAAAATGTGGAAGCTTCTCGTATACTTCTTCCTCAAAATAAAAATAGATGCTTTGATCTTCAGAACAAAGTGTTCCTTTTACCTTTTTCAGCCTATTCCTTAGAAATCAAGACCTTATTCAGCTAGTATATTCAGACTAAAATTAAGCCCAAGGCATTTTTTTATCATGGAAGATCCCTTGCTAATTGAGATGTTATGACTGACTTGATAAAAATATTTATTATAATTTGTGGAAAAACTTATACCATAAAATATTATGCTTGTTAAAACTTTATAAAAACTTTATTGTTTATCTACCAGTCAAACAAAGCAAGTAAGCAATACAGTCTTTCAAAACTCCCATGATAGTTATTACAATTATATTACATGCATCATTTTCCAATATTAATAGTGCAGAAAATTAAAAATTTTCTAAAGCTAAAATATTAAAATGGAAGTGTAGTTATATCTATGTATATGTATACATGTATATATATGTGTGTGTATATATATATATATATTCTATTCCTAAAACCTGCACACATGCCTCTATAATGAATTCCATTTTTCCAGTGATTTAGATGAAAATGTTTTTGCATAAATTCCACTGAGTTGTCCTTTCTTCCATTTATTTTCCACCTGCCATTGGCTTATGACTCCACAGTGACTCTAAATCACTGCTCCTTTTTCTCTCTGCCCCTTCTCATTCTCCTTTCTTACTTTCTCTCTTTTTCTTTATCTCTTGACATTCCTCCCTACTTGTGTCGAGAACTATTCTGCAGAGTGTGAAAGTAAGGCCACACCAATCATTTGGCAATCACATCCAGCCCAGCAGCGATAAGAGAGGTCTGCCACATAAAACTGTGCCACAGGAAGACCGTGACACATTCCAATCCAATGATGTATATACACTTAAACCCTAGTTGATTTGTATATTGGATATTACTTCTTTACAGCAAATGAAGAGATTCTGAGGAGCTGTATGTTTGCTGAAATACTGAAGTTGATTAACACTTGACTAAGCTATGATTTCAAAAACATTTGACATCAATACTGGATATTTCAAAATGAGATATTTCCATAACATTCCTAAGTTTTGTATGAGTAATAAAGCATTTAAGTCAACACTAAAATATATAAAGAAATCTGGATTTAAAGAGACTCCTTTAAAAGATTTAAAAACATTAAAACTCTTAATATAATTATAATTTCATTCCTTAATTTGCATGCCAAATTCCTTCTTTTAAACATTGAAATTTCTATCATGAAAATTTTCACACAGTAAGACATACGGCCAATAATATTAAGCCAAAGTTACAATGTTAAGTATAGTGATATTTCTAAATAAAATATGCTGAAAGAAAAGAAAAATATACTTTTTACTTTAAATACATAAAATTCATTTTGAATCCTATTTGATGTGGCAAAGACTGCATTTCAGGATATTATGTTTAAATATTCTATCAGGACCTAATTTCTCTTAGGTTATTCTATTAAAATCATTCCCAGTCTCTGTTTCAAAATTTATTTTGCTGATGAGAGATGAACACAACATAAACTCAAACATGTAGATGGCACTATTCTAGCACCAGAAAGATTAAAAGGCTTCTATTATTGTTTTTGTACTAGAAGGGAAGAATGCATTTTATATTAAAGTCACATTAAATGGGAAAAATTAAAATTCATAAGCTAGTCTAAAAAATTTTGAAGAGGCTTTTTGATGTGTGGATAGCCAATTTATGTTCATTTAATTTGTATATAGGCAAAGAGAGAAGGAGAAATGATTTTTTTATGTTTCAGAAAAGAATAACAATAAATGCACCAAGATTAAATTTTATAAGCTCTTGCTTCCAAAGTTTCATCTTTAGAATTGCAATGTACCTCAAGGTAGAGCAATCAACAAGGAAGTTAACCTGTGGCAAACCACCAGGCAGACTGGAAAGCAAAACCAATTACAGAATACATAGGACTGCTTTCTGCTTTGCCACCTTTACCTCACTAGGCAATAGAACTTGGTGCCTCTCTTCAGCCCAGCCCACTCACTCTCCTCCTGGTAGTGCCATTTGTTCACCAGACATCTGATCTCCTTGCCACAGCTTTGAAAACACAGGATGGTGTCAACCTGACTGGGCCACAGGATGCCCAGACCTTGGGCCAAACATTATTCTGAGTGTCTCTTTAAGGTTGATTCTGGATGGCATTAATCTGTGAATCTGTAAACACACCGAAAAGATTGTCCTCCCTGACATGGGTGGGCATCATGACCTGACAAATTGAATTCCAGAATAGAACAAAAAGGGAAACGGGCAGAGAGAACTCCTGCCAGACTGCTGGGCTGAGACATCAGTCCTCTCCTGCCTTTGGACTCAAACTGAAACACTGGCTCTTCTGGAGTCATGAGCCTGCCTGCTCTGGACTGTAACTATGCCGATGGCTGTCCTGGTTCTCAGACCTCTGGCTACGGACCAGAAGTAAACCAACAGCTCTTAGGTCTCCAGCTTGTGGGATGTACATCTTTGGACTTCTCAAACTCCATAATCATGTGAGCCAAACCTTAACATAAATCCATACACAAAGTATACCATACATATGTTATATATATACACAGGCACATACATATTATTGATCCTGTTTCACTTAAAAAGCCTAATACTGATGGCACAGAGCCCTTCATGATCTGCCCTGTGTCCCCTGCCCACCTCCTGCCTAGGGAACAGCCCTAGGTCCCCTTTTACTTCTTGACCCTGAAACAGCTTCCCCTGGCTGACACACTTTATCTTGTCATCTCCTTAGCTCTTTACTTGTCTCCAGGAGATGAGCCTTTTTTGCCCTTTCTGTCCTCCTTTGATATAAATCAATAAATGTAGGGGAATATCTCAGAAGAATCATGCAATATTTAGCAAGGTCTTACTATATGCCAGGCCCTGTGTAGGAACTTTGATGATCTCATTAATCCTCAGAGGGATACCTATCCTGGAGGGTGGTTATCAGCCTAATTTTCAAAGTCCAAGAAAGTGAGACTCGGATGACTGAGAGGACTGGTGAAGGTCATGTTGTGAACAGGTGGCAAAGCCAGAATCTGAATGTAGGCAAAGCTTAGTTTTTAACTGCCCCACAATTAAAGTGTCCTTCTAAGATTTAGTTTAACAGATCTGTACTGGGAAAGGTGTGAGGCAGTCATGGGACATGTCACTCACTGCTCACCTAGGTTACATGCTGGATCTGCCCCTACTGGGTCCTGTGAGTCTTCTAAATTGTCCCCATGGAGATAGGGTAGAGGAAGTAAGGAGGAAAGGAACTGATATTCTCCTGTTGGGATCTGATCAGGGAGGAAGGAACATGTGACGGGAGAGGAGCAAGGGTCTTGTACCAGACCCCGGCTTTTCACAGCCACTGGGGAATTTGTATGGGACTCACAGAGAGAAAGAGGATGGCAGGCATTCTCTGGGAGCTTGGCTGGGACTCCAGTGTCAGAGGCTGGGGCAGGGAAGAGTGGGCACGAGATGGTGCATGAGCAAGTCAGTGAACTGGGAGAGACAGCCTGTCTCCCATGGGCTCACAATGCCAGGACGCTGTAGGCTGACAAGTGTGGTACATAGGGGACAACCCATATGACCAATCAGATGGCAACTGTGGCAGCTGCATGCCACAGCACAGAAAACAAAGGAAACGAGGTCATGACTACTGCCACTCTCATGTACCCTTGCAGGACTTTGGGAAGTGGAGCAGGGAACAGAGCCGTCTGCAGAAGGTACATCAAAAAGAAATGAGTTGTATCTTGAATATGACTTAAAAAAAAGAAAATTCACTGGTTAGATGGACTTTTGCCAAGTACAGCTGTAAGCTAAGAGTCAAGAACACAATTTTGGTTATGAAATAGAGTGATATTTTTCTGTTCCTGAGTTATGTGCCTCTTGTAACTATAGAATAGAGAATAATTGTGCTACTCTTATCAAAACAACATGGTTTGTCATAGGAACAAAAGCTGAAGATTTGTGGCAGACACTGTTCTGTAAGCTGCTTTATAAATTATTAAATTTGCTTATACAATCAGATTTCTGGAAGTGAAGTCAACAGTAGCAACAAATTTCTTAGCCTCCCTTCTTTCCTCTCTCCTCCCTCAAAAAAAAAAAAAAAAGGATATTCAAAAGGGCTTCTTGTCCATCAATAAGTTTTAGGGGAACACTCTATGCCCACTCATTTATGCACTGTCTGGGGCTGCTTACCCACCACAGGGCAGAGCTGAGTAAATGCCATGGAAATGGTGTGACCCCAAAATATTTACTATCTTGCCCTTCACCAGAGAGGAGCATAGTAAAGGGAGACCTNTTTTAGGGGAACACTCTATGCCCACTCATTTATGCACTGTCTGGGGCTGCTTACCCACCACAGGGCAGAGCTGAGTAAATGCCATGGAAATGGTGTGACCCCAAAATATTTACTATCTTGCCCTTCACCAGAGAGGAGCATAGTAAAGGGAGACCTCTTATTGAAAAGAAGGACCAGTGGATGGTTATATGGAGGAGTGACTTTGTCTGACTATATTTTTAAAAGATCACTCTGGCTGCTATGTGGAAAAAACTCTATTGGGAACAAGGGCTTGACTTTAGTATACAATTTTATGTCTGAATTATAGCATTTTGTTCTACAGCAATAATGTTTACTCATCTTGAACTCCTAATGGATTAGATATGAACTTTGAAAGTAGGTAGAGTTTTCCAGGTTGTTTTAATCTCAGTAAACTTATCTCAGAATTCCTAACATTTAGTGGGTACTCATGTAATAATTGTTAAAGAACTAAAGGACTCAAATCATGGGCTGGGACTTGGCTAGAAGTAACTTTATTTTTAATTATATTTCCATGGCATTCTATTATTAATATGTTTCTTTCCTCATAATATTTTTGTGAGCCTCAATCTTAAAATTATGATCTCAAATTGAATTTATAATTACCTGACTCTGTACGCTTGGTACAGATGAATTAGGTATCCCTTTTGAACAACAGACAATGTTCTGAGAAATAGTCATTAACTACTGAGGACGTCATAATATGAAAATAGCTCCCAAGTATTTATTTCATTTCTTCAGACTAGAAAGTAGCTTAAATTACCATAAAAGAGATATGGGATTAAATGTAAAATTATGTCTTGATTTTAGAATTAATAGAACAAGAAAATTTGTCAAGTGTTCTTGTGGAAGTTCTAACAAGAAAGAAATCGCCAGCCACGGATTCATAAGCCAACAATAACATCCATGGAAAGAGATGAGAAGCATATGGTTTTCTTTTAGTTAATGCCTATATTTTTATATTCCTTAATTTCTAGCCCTCCTGCAGGTAGGTGGGTATATTTTAAGTTTAGGTGGGTTTTTTTTTTTAAGTGTTATGTTCCTGACATTTTTCCTTATTGGAATCCACGTCTCACCGTTTTTTTAATTGGTGAATTTACTCTATATTTATATCAATTAGTAAAACATTGGATTTATTTTTACAATCATAATTTGTGTTTTCTTAGCCCTCTTTTTTCTTCTCATTTCCTTTTTCCTATTCTCCTGCTTTCTTTTTGATTTATAAGATTTCTGTTTCCCTTTTATTCTTTGATGGCTTGGAAACTATAGACTATATTTCTGTATCTTTAGTGTTTACCATTTTATTCTCAAGTTGGTAAGTTACCTATTTCATAGTAACTTTCCAATATCTGTAAAGGCTCAGTAGTAGGTTGGCAGTATATTTTCTTGATCTTTAATATATTCATAGTAAATTAATTTTGGAAAATAACTGGGGACTTTTGTTTGTTGTAACATCAGCGATAAGGAGTTCTGAGAGCCACCACACACCTATACACATGTGTCTGTAAGCATGAGCACACAGACACATCCACACACATGTGCATGCACACGCTTCCCCAACAGAATTCCTGACAGTCACACTCACAGAGGCCTCACTGGTCTCATTAGCCACAGGATGACTCTCAGGCCCAAACAATCCTAAAGCCATTAGCTGAGCCCCTGTTGCGGATCTGGGAGAAAAACACCTGGAATCCAGACCAGGTAGACAGACCCACAGAAGGAAGGAATGTGGGGAGCAGGAATGCAGAAAAAATGGCCTGAATGTCAGGACACCCTGAAAAAATGGGTCTCTGATGCATGATTCCTTCAGCAGCACTTTTTGGGGAGGGGGGTGGTTGAACTTTGGAAGAGAACACAAGGAAATGGGGCCTGAGAATCTTTTCTGTATCAATACTTCTGGGGGATGCTGAAATGGTATTGGTCAGATGTTCTCTTTTGCTACAGGGAGAAACAAGAAGGATAACAAGTCATCCTTAGAGGAAAGTTTTCCCCCAAATTAGTACACATTAATGGGACTAGATTAAACAACAAATAAAGAGCTTACACACACACACACACACACACACACACACACACACACACACACACACACCACGCACACACGGAAATCACTCTGCATGACAGCCAGTAGAAAGAACAAACAATAATAATAGATTCTCGAGTTTGGAATCTTCAAATATGGAATACACTTTTTTCAAAAGTGGCATTTTCAAAACTAAGTAGACAATCAGAAATTACAAAGAAACAAAGATATTGAACATGGAATTTCCACATACAAATTTGTTAAAGAACAGAATTTAAATCTGTCAATATTTAAAGAAATATTAGCTACAAATTCTTCAGAACTGGTGAAAATATGTAGCCACTGATCTATAAAGTATATTATCTTCCAGGAAAAAATAAGCAAAAGGAAACCCATGCCTACAGATAAGGCAATGGAATCACAAAGCAGAAGATAAAGATAAAACCTTGAAGAGGCAAAAAGAAAGGCCATGTCAATTAAAGAAAGTGACAGAATGATTGCAGACATTTCAATGGCAAAAACACAAGTCAACAGACAGTCAAATAATATCTACTAAGAGCTGGGGGAAAAAACCTGTCAGCCTAGAATTGTCAGTGAGCAAAAGGATCTTTCAAGGATGAAGGGGAAATGAAGACATTTAGAGAGTAAGTAAACACTGAGGGATTTTATCTCTAAGAGGCTTGTTTTAAAGGAAACTTTGATGTGTTCCAAAAGAAAAAAATGACCCAAGAATAGTCTCAAATGCAGGAAAGATCAGCAAACAAATAAAATGGTAACAAGGAATACTGCACAGTTTCTGATCACAATACAATTTAAAAGTTAATAACAAAAAATAAATTCATTTCACTTAGAAGTTGAATACTACCATTATTGCAAAAAAAGAAAAGGGAGGCTCAAGAAATTTTAAAAGATTTATTGAGCAGATAAGACCTGAATAAGAGGAGAGGGCTATCATGCGCCATGTTTGCTAAACACAACACTCAACATACTAAAAATGCCAGCTCTCCTCAGGTTGATCTATAGGCCAACCAAAGCCCCCAAAGTGATTTTCTTTAAATGAACATGACAAGCTCTCTCTCTCTCTCTCTCTCTCTCTCTCTCTCTCTCTCTCTCTCTCTCTCTCTCTCTCTTTCTCTCTTTCTCCCTCTGGAAAAATACAAGGTCAAAAATAACCAAGACACTCCAACAGGTTATGAAGTCTCATTACAATGTCATTCTTTATTATTATCATTGCTGTATTTTCAGTTCTAGCACATTCCCAACACACCTGCCATATTCACGCCTGTGAACTGAGATGATACTTTAACATCCAGCTTCTACCGTAGCTGTTAAAATGGACCTATGTTTATTTTACTCTAGCATATGTTTGGTTGTTTGAAACACAGCCAAATTATTTGCTCCTCTGCCAAAAAGTTCACTGAGAAACAAGTGGAGTGATAAGGACAGAATAGGAACACTAGGGAACCAAACGATTTTGACCAGTTTCTCTCAAACCCAGACAGTGCCTACACCAGTGCTCTTTGGTTGGAAGCAAGAGTGCATCACCCTTGCTGTACTGTTCTGTCACGTGCTTGCAGCTGTAAAGGCAACGTGCGCATATGTAGGGACCAACGTTACCTTACTCTAGCTTGAGGCTCGATGGCATCCCCCCAGGGAGGTGAAGACACTTCTGAATATATTTGGAGTGTGTCCATGGGCGAGCTAAGGAAGCCTCACTGCCAGAAAAGAGACTTTTGGTTGTACGTATAAAACAGACGGGCTACTTGGAAGATCAGAGTGTATGTCCCTGAGACTGCCTCAGTCCTGTCCCCAGATCTACATATGTGGCTTAGATCAAAGGAAGTGCTAAAAACTCCAGTGTGTCATCATGCCATCATATGGGGAATAGAAGGCATCCGCGGACTTGGGGAAGTGGCAGCCCGGGTGAGGAAGCAGCTATGCTGAGTAGGAACAGCAGCGTTGTACTGGTGGAGGTGAGAGAGGGTGGAGGTGGTGCTGCCTGGAATTGGCAAAAATGCTGTGTTGGCATCCACAATGCTGAGCATCCTGGACAGTCTCCAAACACCAGAAGTGGGGGTGGCAGCTAGGTGCGAATTTCAGCATCGGTAGCACCACATGGGTCTTCAGAACACTCTTGTCATATCACTTCTATTGGGCACTAGCAGGGACTGGAGCATCTAAATAAGGATCCCAAGCAAGAAGTAGAAAAAGTGACAAAAATAGCAAAGGTCATAGGGGTTGAAGTTTGGCTTACAATTCCTCAGTGAGTAGGTATGATAAGGAAGAGTGAGAAAATTTTTCAGGAACGCATTTTGTTTTGGGGGCAGGATGGGCATGGGGGAGGTGGTTGGGTTTCACCAGGTAGAAGCAGAACATAAGGATACCTATCTCGAGGCTAATTCCTAGTAGAAGTAAGACTTGCATAAAGAAGGGACAAAAGGTCAACCTTAATTGTGTTCTCTTGACTCTGCAGTGTTCCTAAATTCAACCACCTACTGCTCTCTCTTCTTCCCATCACATACATGATTTCTCTCGCAGACAAGGATCCAGAAGGAGGAGATTCCTGCACTTACAGGCTCCAGTCCTCGGCTTTATCCACTACTTAGTTCTCTGCAGTCTGAACTCTACCCTAGCCACTGCAAGGGATTGTGTCTGGAAGGACTATCAATAACTTCTTCTAATCTGAAAATCTGTTTGATAATTATATTCCACTAATGTTACTTGAGTAGGTCTCTTTTCCTTGGTTTCCGGGACCTCTATTTCCCAACCTGAAACTCACTTTGCCCTGACACTTGCTCACCACCCTGTTGACTACTGATTTTTGGCTCCTCCAACCAAACCACCTCTTTATTCTCTTGATAGTACATCTATTCAAATATTCTGTCTTTATCTTTCTCGATATTTCTCTGACGGGAAATGACATCCATCCACACCCATGATTTCTACTCCCACCTCCATCCAGAAGCCTGACACTTGATTCTACTGACCAGATCCTCTTTTTAATTTAAAACTCTGTTCAACAAGTGCAGCTACGATAATGAATTAAAAATGATCTACTTCTTCAGAGAATTGGAGTCTGGTGTGTCAGATAACAAAAGACACAGGGTTACTTCAATTCCATATTTCAAAGGTATCTCAAACCAAAGATGTACCAATGTAATTCGCTGTCATTTCTCCTTACATATATTCAGAAACCATATGCTATAAGTGTTAATATGTCCCTAACACCTGAAGCTCCATCTTCCTGTTCATCTCCAGTGCTACCATGAGCTCATAATAATTCACCTGGACATCTTTCACAACCTCCCGATTCATAAACAGTTGCAGCCTCTTCCCTGTACTCTCTTGTGATCTGGTGGTGTTTCTGTGTTTCAACTATGCTCATATTCATATGTAAAATCTTCTGGTGGTTTCCACCGTGTCACGACTACATTCAAATATGTTAGCTCAGCAAATGCTGACTTTCATCTTGGGTAACTTTTCCATACATATCACTCAATGTGTTTTTGTGCATAGTCTTTATGTCAGCAAGTCAAATCATTTGCAATTTCTTTGTAGAAGAGCAGTAGTAACATTTGGTTTTGGGTGTCGCAGTCCTAGAGCCTAGAAGGCCCAGGCAGACCTTCCGCCTAGCTAGTTCTTCTAAGTGCTGTGAGATCAGATGTGGTTTACCCTCTCGACTATTTCTCTATCGCCTAACTTCATCAGAGTTCAGGGTCTCTTACTTCCTAAAAGCCATATGTTACCTTTATTATGACAGATACCACACTGCACCACCCCCTGTGTCCTCAGGTAGGATATGAGCAAGTTCTGTCTGAGTTTTATTTGTTACCTCCAGTGCCAAGCACATGAAAAAATAAATAACTGATAGATGAAGCAGGTGATATCTTAAAAATTCCTGCCAGCTCTACAATGTGCCTCCTCTTTGGTTTTGACACAGTGTAGAATGTTTGTGATTCTTAGAAAATAAGTTAAAAACATAGTCCCCAAAACTTACAAAAAATATTTCACGACATCACAGAAATTCCAGTAAGACTCAAAATATTTTTAGAAGAAGTGTTATTGTTTGCAATAGTTAATAAGTCTAAGGTCAGAAATTAGAGGGATTTGCATCACCCTCATAAAGATCAAGTTTATTTCAGGGCAATATAAACACTTCAGATTTTATTTACTTGTATTTATTCTTCAAGGACAGCCACTTCTCAATCATACTGCAAAAGAATAAAGAAATAGTCACGCAGTCTTTCATGGGCTTTTATTAACCCATGCACTGCAATAAGCAACTCTTAGAACTCTATCTCTGGAGCTCACAAGTAACATCTGGCAGTTAATGTTTGTAAGTCCTGTTACACATCTTCTGGCTTCCTAGTGTCATCTGAGGGACTGATGTGTGACTAGACTAACCTAATCTATTCTGCCTGCTGCTCTCACTTCTACAGGCTATTAGTAATGGATAGGCTGAAGTATGGCTTATTATAATCCAGTGTTCCATTTAAAACTTTATAGTTTGGATGTTCATATGCATATCTTTACTTCTATAGTAGTGTAATAAAAAGCTTTTCTTTATATTGCTACAGTTTTACTAGCAAGTGATAGTATTTTCTAAAGCATGATTTATAATGCTGGTAATTTGAAACAAATAAAATGAGCCAAAGAAGTCAGAAATACTCTTGGAGAGTTTGAGCATTGCCCAATGTAAATAATTATTATTAATTTTAAAAATTATTATTATTTACTCCACATTATTTTCTCTGGTCATAAGCCTACAATCATTGTGTATGTATTGATCCCAAAAGACCCATGGTAAGCACTGCATAAGATACGGCCTCAGATCAAAGGACGTTAAACTTACCTAGGAATATTTAACACATCAACACGCAACTCTACAGAATAACATACAATAGATAAGAGTGCCAAATCTGGGGGGTATCGTCTATAAAAGGAATGTTACAGGAACTTAAAGCAAAGAAAGGTCACCTACGTAGGAAGATTCGGGAAGGAAATACTTTATGAGAGAAGTAGAACATTTTTTCTCAATGCAGTGAGAGCTGCACTTTGGATGATTAATGGTGAGGAAGCTGAGAAAAATATGGCAAAGGGTGGTACAGACCTTCTCAGAGAAAACAAAAAGTTACTATATTATCATACTTCCCTTCCTTCAGTTCTGTCTATTTGTGGCCATGACAACCACTAAGGTAGTTTCGATAGAATACAAAATCGAAAGAGGGGAAAAAAAAAGACAAAGTAATCATTGATTGAACAAACAATCAGTTGGCAGGCTGCACTTAGCTTATGACTGAAAGAGCCCCCTGGAAACATTTCTTCCTGCCCTGGCAACAGATCTAATCATGCTTCTTGCCCAAATGTTCCCTGAAGGTTCAGGGGTTGACCTTGAAACCAGAGAAAAATAGTGATCTTAATATATGCTTGTTAAACAACATATGCCATACACTATTCCGAAAATGTGCATGCCCTTATATGCTCGGTTGTCACCCCAACAAACTTCATGCTGTTGTTCCCACTGTGCTGGTGAGAGATCTGAAGGTCACCAAAGGCCACCTACCAGCTGTTGGAGCAGGATTTTAATCAGACTCTCTGTGTTGAGATACTTCCTTATAAATCCTTCTATTTTGTTGTAGCAAAATCTTTGGAACACTGGTTAAAAGGATCTAAATATGTGTGACTTTATGGCAGATCTTCAGTATTTAATACTAACCATTATCATATAGACACAGTCTATGCTACACAATAAAACACAGACAAAATGTTTGGGGCTAATAAGCTTGAATTTCATCTTTAAGTGGTATGATTTTTTAAGTTCATCAGCTATTGTGAACATTGATTTCTTTATGAATGATACAGAAGTAATGAAAAAAACCTTCGTTATCAATTTCATATGTTATTGTTCAGATCATCATGAAGTTGAAGATAGAGAAAAATCCATGTTTTATAACTCGTTAATTTATTTATGTGTTTATTTTTGGCCCGAAATCATCTTCAGCTTTCTCACTGACGGGAGAAATAAAATATTACTTGAGTTTTTACTGGCACATTTGTTTGAGTAAAAACTACTGTACACATATGGTAATTCTCAGGCACTGCTTGCTGATAAAAAAAAATAAGGTATAGTTTTGAGGCTGAAGAACTGATAACACAGTGGGCAGGCAGTGTGGGGAGGTCACGACTAACGCTGTGATAGAAAGATCATGAAGGCCAGCGTAGGACAAACACAAAAAGTACCTCAGAGAAGTATGGTCTTCATGTGGGTTGCAATCCAGGAGTTGGAATTGGCTAAATGGAGGAAACCTTCTAGCTGGAATGAGTGCTCTCAGGGGCACACGTGATAATGCAATGGGTGTTCTGAGTGTGGTTCAAGATGCTCAAAGTTCTAGGACTGAAGCCTCCAGAGATGAGGCTAGAGAGGGAGGGAGATCATGAAACATTCTTTATGTTCTGCTCAAGAGCTTAGATTGTATTCTGCAGGCAATGAGCTGCCAATCAAGGAGTTTCATGACCTTCATGGACAGCTTTATGATCAAGTGTGAATTTTAGGAAACTCGTTCTAGTAGATGTTTGAGTGTGGTGTGGGACGGGGAATTCTGAAGTCGGAACACAGGCTAAAAATCTGTTCTAATAACTCAATTACTGCTGAGGTAGAATGATAAGGTGGAGACTCAGAAAATCATCAGAAAGCATTTCTGCAGCATGTGGGGAGTAAGGAGAGGGAAAAACGGTGAATAATCACAGGTCACTGTGTGGCAGATGAGGGTTGGTAGGGTCTTTACTCCAAATGTGAAACACGGAAGGAAATCATAGTTTTCTGAGAAGGGAATACTGATATTCTTGAGTTTGAAGAGTAAATGGGACCTGTTAAGTGAAAGCAACAGTGTGTTGGGAAAGAAACGGTGAGAAGGATATTCTTCCGTATGTTGTCACCATGGCTAATGTTTGGAACACAAATGTGACTCACTTCCTTCCTTACAAATCTCAGTGAGGTGGGAGAAAAAAATGTGCAAATAGATGATGACAATGCAATGTGAGAGAGCAAGAGAAAGACAGAGATACGCGCACACACATACCCACTGGAGTGGCATGAAATGATTCTTCTCTTCCTTGAGACGGAAGAGGGGTGGTATAAAGAGAAGGAAGTATTTAGAAGTGATCTGTCAGTGTTCTCACCACAGAGAAGAAATGATAATGGTGTGAGGTGATGGAGGTGTGAGCTCACACTATGGCGGTAATCCCTGCTCGATATATACGTGTATCAAGCAGTATTGTACACTTTCAATTTAGACAACATTATATGTCAATTCAAACAAATGTGTATCAGGTGGACCCGAGAGCCAGAATAATCTTTGTAAGTTACAGATAAAACTATGACACTCCCATATTCCTAAACTTTCTACACTTACTCATTCTCTTAAGATTTAAATTAAAATCGTTACTAGGTTGTTCAAAGCAATGCACAGACTGGTTCTGACTCCATCTTCTGCTACTTCATTTGAGTGAGAGATGAGGACTTTGTGAGTAGGAAAGAGAAAATCAAGTGTGTTTCCTATGAGGTGGACTTGGATTTCTGGGTGAGCCATCGTGCTGTTGAGCAACCAGAAATGGAACGTAGGAAAAGATCAAGACATGGGGAATGTTTGGTACGTGGTGTTCATCTGGGGTGCGGAATCAATGAGCTGAAGTTTGGCCATCACAATTTCATCATCTGGGGTGCATTTAAGGGATACCTGGTTAGTAGTTCTGAATGCAGAACTGGATCCCCAGAGAAAGTGTGGGAACACAAATGAAAGAATACTGAGTAGCTTGGGTTTAAGAATAAATAATCATTGCCTTTCTCAGTAAAGTAAAAATTGAGTCAAGGTATCATTCCTCCTTACCGTGACGATATCTGTAAGTTTAATTTGTCATTTTGGTTTACAGAGAAAGTACTGCATAGGAGTTAACATAGGTGTTAGGGTCAGACTGCACGGGACTTTAATTTTTCTGTTGGAATTTGCAAACTGAGTGATGCTGGGTAAGTTTTTCACCTTTTTTTGGAGCTTCCATTTTCGTCTTTCCAATGTGGGAAAATAATTATATACCCAACTGATTTGCTAGGCTTATCTCAATGGGGTTCATTTTTTTTTTAAAGATTTTTATTTATTTATTTCACAGAGGGAGAGAGATCACGAGGAGGCAGAGAGGCAGGCAGAGAGAGAGAGGGGGAAGCAGGCTCCCCACTGAGCAGGGAGCCCGATGCGGGCCTCGATCCCAGGACCCTGAGATCATGACCTGAGCCGAAAGCAGAGGCATTAACCCACTGAGCCACCCAGGCGCCCCTCAATGGGGTTCAAAGAGGAATGATCTTACTTTATTTCCAACTCTAGCCTTTGACTGATATAGAATATCCCTTCCTTGTGAGTAACCGAGAGCTTGGGATGCTCCTACAGCTTTTCAGTTTCTAAGCAATTTCTTGTTACTGTCCTCAAGACTCCTGATCTGATATTTCAGCTGTTTAGAATCCAATAGTCACCCGTCATCACACATTCTCCACCTCCCCATCTCCAACCCTAACAAATGTCCCGAGAGCCCTGCAGAGGGAGAAGGAAGACGTGTCTTTCTTTCTTCCTCCCAGCTCCCTCACCCTTCTCATCTTCTCCAACTATATGGCTGGGACACAGGCTAAAAGAAAAGGAGCGGAAGTTTTTGTTTAGCTACGGAAGTTCAGGGTCATCTCTTGACTATTGATGAATCACTGTGAGTGGATGGCATTTAAATAATGGTTCTCACGCTGAGGTCACAGTTACGTGAGACGTTAGGGCTCTCCTCCAACCTGTCCTCTTTGATTCTGCAATGAGACAATTCTTGCAACTCCACTAGATTTTACCTCCCTGACGGTCCACCTGGCTGGGCAGTGACCACCGAGCCCATGGGAAACATACATGCTTGCTACACCAAGACGTGAGAGAGCACGTGGGATCCTCTACTCCCCTATATTCCTGCTTCCATCATAAGCTGCTCCAGCCAGAAGCTCGCTTATGAAGTTCTTTAAGTAGGAAGCAAGCAGCATGTCTTTTGCTGACATATGCTTCCAAACCCCAGGGCACAGGGGCCCCGCAACTCATAATATCCGCATCATTTCAGTTCATCTCTCATGGCAAATTCCTAGCTCCGCCTCTTGTGGGAACCCACAGTTTTTAACACTGGTTTTCTTAGAGAATCCCAAACCGGGATAAAAATTCTCCTATTCTAAGACTTTGTGAATTTTCAGGTTTTTTCTTAATGAAAGGCTGTTGGGAGGTTGTGGGTGAAATCCGAGGCAAAATCTTGGTCACTTAAGTTCCACATGGATGTACCTAACAGTTTTCTTTGGAATTTAAAAATTTTACTTTACCTATTTTTCTCAACTGTAAGGTGTTGACTAAAATCGGCAGGCAACAGGAAAAATTACATCCTGTTATATCTGTAATAATGCTTTAGATTTAAGGTTGTCCTGGAGGTTAAAGGCAACAATGCATGAAGGACCTAAGTAGACTTGCCTCTTGTTATGATTTTTTTCCCTACTGTTTCACAAAGCACTGGCCATCACATGACCTTTAACAAATGTATACTTCTGTTCCTATAATGTGGAGAGAAAGTAAATAAAATAATGGTAATTGTCTTATTGCAGAGTTATTATTAAGAACCGAGTATCAAGAAGTTCTGCTGAATATATGAAGCGAAGGACTTGGATCTGTTGTCTCCCTATTTAAATAAAAAGAAACAATGTAGAATTTAGAGTTGCAACGAGTGGTTACAATTGTCAGCTCCTCCCTGTTACTCAGTCATTCATCATACACATTCATTCATTCATTAGGACGAGTGGTTACAATTGTCAGCTCCTCCCTGTTACTCAGTCATTCATCATACACATTCATTCATTCATTAGGACAAGGCACGTAACCACCCTGCTGTAGACTGAATGCTCTTGCCTTCCCCTCCCCCCCCCACCAAATTCATTTCCTGAAAACCTAATTGCAAGGTGGTATTATTAAGTGGTGGGTCCTTCAGAAGGTGGTTAGGTCATGAGGACAGAGTCCTCAAGAATGAGATTAGTTCTATTATAAAAGGGCCCTCAGAAAACTGCCTTTCCCCTTCTCCATGGGAGGACCCAGTGAGGTGTTGTCTGTGAACAGGAACTTGGCTTTCACCAGATACTCAATATGTTAGTGACTTGATCTTGGCCTTCCAGCCTCTAGGACTGTGAGAAATACGTTTCTATTGTTGATAAGCGAGCCAGTCTAGGATATTTTGTTAGAGTAGCCCAAACGGACTAAGACATGTTCCAAAGTTCAGATTCCTCATCTATAAAACAGAGGAACAGGGGAAACAATACAAATTCATTTTGAAAAATCAAGGGATTGATGTTTCTAAAAACATTTTTAATGGACTATGAATGATTCTACAATTTTAGAATGTTAGAGCTCTAACAGGCTTGGATGACATCAAGTCCTATGCACTCCTTTTATAAATGAGCAAATGGGAGTCCTAAATGCGTGAAGGACATGTTCAAGGTCATATGACTTGTTCTTAATCCAGGGCCCATCAGACTTTGGCGTTATGTAAGTGCCTTGAAGGGAAGATAACCTTCTCTCATTTTAGTAGAACACCTGAATGCCTTTAAAATGCCCACTTTTTTCATTTCTTTCTACCAAAAAAAAAAAAAAAAGTACACACTCTCCCTAAGGTATACAGAGAGTGCAGAGAGCTATTATCCACATTAAAGGAATAGAGAAGGGAGAAAGGTTAATTTTTTCAGAGGCTCCAACATCCAAGCATATTTAAGAAAGGTTATTATTAAGTTGTTTTTGTTTTTAATTCAGCCATAGCTTTTTGTATTTGCCATAATTGTATTTGTCTGTTTTATCTCCTATTCCTGGAGGATGGTGACAGTCACTATCTATTATGTCCAGCCCCTAACAACACAAAGCAGGTGCTAACTGACCACTAGACGGTGAACGCAGTTTACAAAGAGAGGACTTCCAATGCTCTCAGCTGTTTCTATTCCTCCATCATTTGCACCACTGCTGAGAAGTGTAACCCCAGTGTTTCATTCCCCTGAGACGAAGAGTTTTTCAGGGCTCGTCAGTCACCATTCGAAGGCAGTTGCCCTGGGTGAGTGAGTACAGTTCCTCATCAGTAGAGACTGGTACATAAGACCATTGTCCAGTTAGGACAGGGGTTCAGAATAAATATCTGCATGACAGAGATACCAGAGAGGATTCTGAGGTGAGTTTTGAACGTGGACAAGGGAGGGAAGCGTGGCAGGAGGAAGCAAGAAAGTGCAAAACGGAAAGCTACTCATGGGCTCCCCACAATTCTCCTTCTGCACTTTCTGTTTGCCTTTAATTCTCACAGGAAGCCAGAATAGCCTGGAAGTAGGCATTGTTGGTCTAATAATATTCAATTTCTATGTGTACAATTATTACCATAGATTTGGAAGCCACCATAGACATTATCAGAGTGCCAATTAAAGGCAAACAACCAACAACAAATAAATCTTGGGCTGCCAATCAAGACTTTCCTAGTTCAAGGGTCACTCTTCCAATGATACAAGCAAGAGGGGAATAATTATTGAGAGTGATTTATAAAGATCTCTGAAAATCTGCTAGTGGCCTAAAGAAATTTTCCACAAACGTGCATTATATAACCCAGTAAGGAATTTGAGTTTGCTCCAACAGCAAATTCAGAGGTAAAGGGAAAACAGAGAGAGAGAACGCGTGCGAAAATTGCACTCTGGGATTTAACCAATAACATGGATATAAGATTGTGGCTAATGTAAGTTTAAAGGAAAGTGAATTTCCTGGTGAGATCAGTGTTTGTTTTAGAGGTTCAAGGTAGAATGATGGACAGCAGATGTGATCACAGTAGGATAGTAATGAAAACCTTCATAGACACCAGATAGAGCAGGTGAATGGTGACTGCCAACATAGTTAACATGAGCTTATTAGCTACCTTTTGTAGTGTGCCGGCTATTTCATACCGTCCCGAGCAACATAGTATTTTCCAAAGCAGGGAGCCCCTTCCTCACCCCTACCAGAAACATAAATTTGGGGAACAACCATTGCTGGTTATGTAACTGTTGGCACCCTTCTATTTTGGTGACAGTCCTTCTAGCTGTTGTTTTGATCATCAAAAGGATGGAGGGGAGGCATCTGGGAGGCAGAAGCTGGTCAGACTTCCAGAAAGAACAATTTGAGGTAAGGGAGAGGAAAAAAATATTTGAAGGGGAAGCCAATATTTAAATAAAACATTTAGGAAAATTGCCTTTTGATATTTGAAATAGTTACCTAACCCAGCTCCTTGAGAAACCCCTAGCAAAATTTGCATCGTGGATCAAAGACTTGGCTATGATAATAGTGGCTTTGGTAGGGAGGGATGGAATGGTTCCCCCCAGTCTACACACAGGCCCAAGGCGGAGAAGGTTCGAAGTGTCCTATCAAATGGGTTACACATATATTACCTTCCTTAGTTCTTGCAAAATTGGATCGAACTGTCATTATAACAAGCACTTGGCAGACAAGAAATCTCAAGCTCAGAAAGGCTAATTGTTTTGCTTTAATTAATAGCTGGACAGCATCCTAACTTCAGCTAAAATACAGGCTCACCTTACTTCCCAAACCTATTGCCAGATTTCCCAGGTCTAAAGTCTTAGCTTCAGCCTGGCTGGCACAAAAGCTATGCTCTTACTGTGTCCATGGCACTCCTGCCTGTCACCACTCACTGACACCAGGGGTTGCACCACTTTGACATTCATGGTCAAGAAAGTGAGATAAAGAGAAAAGATACTGAGACCTTCCTGAAATTTAATAACAAGGTGAAGCTGATTGATGCTATTTTTCCACTTAGGAAAACAAATAAAATACATACAGAAAAGGTTTGGAGGGGGGAGGGAAGAGAGTCTCATGGCACTTTCAACTTTTCTCTAAGTTTGAAATTGCTTCACAGTTTTTTTTTTAAGTACAAAGAAACATAAAGTAGAGCCTGTGAGAAGAAATATTCAAAATGAAGAGGACTGAGGACCATTATTATTTCAGTGTTTGGAATTGTCACTTACTATCTTGTTACTAGCTGCCAACATAGAGATTGAGTGAATCATGACAAACATGCATTACGACGTACTTGAAAAATACGAAGATTATTTTTATGGAATAAAAATGGACTCATGAGATGAATTATAAGCAGTGATATTATTATTATTGATTCTTAATGTTGATGACCAACAGATGATGACGATGATGCCAACAACGAAAATAGAATACAATTAAGAGCTTAAAACTGCAGGGCAATTATTTTGCTCGGTCACGATACGGGAGGAATATGTTGCTGCTATGTGAAACACGCCAGACTAGTGAAGAGACAAATTCCAGGGTCCCCCGAAGCATCTTCAACCTTCGCAATAAAATCACAAAGGGTGAAAAAAAAAAGTCAATGTTTTTGAGCCATTAAGTCCTGAAGCAAATAATCTGTTGACAGTGGGGCCGAATACCTAAATATATACTTTTCTTCTGTAGAAGTCTCAGCTTTGCTAGGGAGATGACCTTGAGCATAGTATTTAAACACGTTTTATCTTTTTTTTTTCCCCCAAAATCCAAAAGAAGAATGGTAATGATCTAATACCTACAAAAACCAAATGAAATGATGCATGTAAAGTGCTTAGAACAATGCCTGGCATAGAATAAGACCTTAATAATTCATTATTTTTATTAAGATGAGTATCTTATAATAAGATTGTAGAAGGCAGAAATCACTGCCTAATTATACCATTATTTCATTTGAATTAATTTTTAATGACTACATTTATCATATATTGTTATGCAGGGTAATTTCATGGAGAGATTTGGAGAAAGGTGTTTTATCTAATAAATAAATCCAGATGCTTTTGATGAGAAAGAAGCCATTTTTTTCTGCAAATATGTAGGATATATGTATAAGAATATTTTGCAAAACAGTATCCCCTTTCTTAGTGCGACCATCTAAATTGTAGCCAATAAGAAGTAACATTGCTATTTACAGTGGTAAAGCTTGCAATTGCAATCAGTGTAAATACCAACAGAGAAGGTCAAGCAACAGATAAAGTAGTAAATATTGTCTGAATAAGAAGGAAATAACTCAATGAAAAGAGAAAAGTGACTCTTTCCTTTTCCCTTCTCCCTCTCACCCCACTCTGTTAAGTTTCACCAAGTGTATTTCTTCAAATCTTGCACACTTGCAATCATCCTGATAGTAGAGATTTTATTTTCAAAAGTAAGTATAAACAATGAGGTCACTCCTAAAAGGAAGTATGGCAAAGTCATAATGAAACACCAAATGTTATCACACCTGCTCATTTAATATGTACTATGGCTCATTTCTACCCTTGCACCTTTCAGAAATATCCCAGATAAGTCCATTTTTTTAACCAGTCTCGTGCAAGTAGTTCTCTTCATAATTTGGGAGAAAGTCCCTACCCTTAGTAAGGCTCCAAGCACGGGACCAAAGAAGTACTCTTCTCTTACTGCCCAAAATAAAAAGCATTCCTCAAGTCCACCTATACCCAAAGGAAAACTGATGCCAATTGATAACCTGTGGAAAATTGCCCGTAAGAAAGAGGCAAAGACTGAATAAAATGTAAAATTTCCAACTACACAAATTTATGTTCTAATTTACATAGAGGAGAGCATTGGCCCAAACTCCTCCAATGTTCTACTTTAATATGAGGATGTCATAATTAGTTGGGAGTTTTGTGCTTCATTCTCTAATTATCTCTCTTCCCCTTCCCTGGCTATTTTTCTGTGCTCCAGCTCTAAATCGCTAACGGCCTGTAGAAAATGTCTACAATACCGCAGTGGTCCCTCTCTTCCAATATCTTTAGAACAAACGTGCCATTTTCTATTATTTTATTCTCCAACATAAGTTATGACACAACCAACCACCAAGTCATGGAGGAGAGCGACCTCAGACATCTCCACTTCTCTTTCTCAAGATGCACACCTGATGTGTCATTCAATCTTCAAATTTGCCCTTTCATTAGAGGGCCAAACAAGACTTGAATCTTGGTTCTCACAACTTCTTCCCTAGAGTGTTTGAATTGTGTCATCTTCATTCTCTGGGCTTCTATTCTGTCTCTTCTCAATCCATCCATTGCAAGTCAATTTAAAGTATTAGTACATTTTTCACTTTTCCTGAAGTTGTGTTTGTATCATTTACAGACCATTCAGCATCTGAATTAGATCATTCTTCTGGTCTTATCTCAATGCCTCTCCTTTCAAATGGTCTTGATTACCTGCTGTACATTTTACCAACTTTTTCATACCTGGTATCTTACTCCTCCCTTCTTCGATTATTCAATCCACTCATTCGGTCATTTATTCATTCATTATCTCATCCAGGTATTTATTCAAATAAATTTCAATAAATGTCAATGAATGCTAGGCATTGTTAAGGTACTGGAAATTGAAAGGTGTAAACCGGGCGCCTGGGTGGCTCAGTGGGTTAAAGCCTCTGCTTTCGGCTCAGGTCATGATCTCAGGGTCCTGGGATCGAGGCCCGCGTCGGGCTCCCTGCTCAGCGGGGAGCCTGCTTCCCCCCCCNCTCTCTTTTGAAAAAAAAAAAAAAAAAATTTAAAAAAAAAAAAAAAAAAAAAAAAAAAAAAGAAAGGTGTAAACCAAAGTTCCTTCCTTTTAAGAACTTTGGTGTTGACAGAGGGAAAGAATACTGCAATGCACTGTACCAAGGCGTGACAGAGCTATGGCCAAGAACACAGAGGAGGACAGGTGGTCCATCTAGAGATGTCGGGAGGGCTGTGAGGGGAAGTACCACTGAGGCACAGGCTTCATGTCACCCCCAGAGGCTCCTCCGCTTATCCGTGCACTCATCATACTGGGCATAAGTATTATTTCCTCAAATATACTGTAATCTCCTCAAGAACAAAGTCTGTACCTCAATCTCATTTCTCAGCATTTAGAGTCTGGACCAGTTATGGGTCAATAATCTTTTATTGTTATTGAGTGAATCTACAAAATAATGAATCAGAGGTTTGTATGTGATCTCAGGGAAAATCACACCACATGTAAAGTAATGCCAGTATTTTCACTGTATCACTAGGCAGAGTATTCTATAACGATAATGTGTCGAGTGCTGGTCTCATAAGGAAACTAAAGCTAAGAGATTAAGTAAATTGTTTTTGCCAAAGTCACATAAGAAAGTTTCCAAGCCACAATTTGAACTTAGACAACAAGCTAGCACTAGAGCCCATGTTTGGCCGTGTTTCAAAAAACCATTTTATATGTGCATGTGCTTATATTTATGTATGTGTATGTGTGCAAGTTTATATGCTATACGAAACTACTAAAAAACTATGAATATGAGAAAAACGGGTTTATGAAGAAATGGAGAACTAAAAACATACACAAATACACTATAGCAATTATTTGGCACATTGTTAATATCTTCTGAAAGGAAATGAGTATCTTCCAATGTCTTTTAAGATAAAGACCTAAAATAAATTCTTTTTAGTTGAATATGTATTAAGATTACAGCTTCAAATTATTAGTAAATAAAAATCACTAATATATTTTTTTCCCTGATGAGGAAGTGTAAGTTATACTAGAAAGAGTCTGAAACCAGTAAGGAACTTCTCTAGAACATGGGTGCCTTATAGACATAAAGGAATATTTCATCCAAAGATAGTGAGGAAAACATACCAAATCACATTTTTAGAGTGACTTCACCTCAACAAAAAGTTGGGTTTTATTGCGGATTACTTGATGTTCTAGAATAGAACATGTAAGTTGTTAAAAGAAAAACTATATCCAAGTCAAGTTAGGCAGAGAAAAGTTTGGCACAGTCAACATAAATGCCAACCCCGACATTTCAAAGAGAAAACTATCATATTTATTTATATAATTGCTACATTTCTCCTATCTTGAGGGTTCACAAATAGTTCAGATGGAAATAGTATCTGGATCTTTTTTCCTAGAAAATGTGGAAGCAGACCAAAAGAAAAACAAAAATAAAAGCAAATGGAGGGCGCCTGGGTGGCTCAGTGGGTTAAAGCCTCTGCCTTCGGCTCAGGTCATGATCTCAAGGTCCTGGGATCCAGCCCCGCATCGGGCTCCCTGGTTGGTGGGGAGCCTGCTTCCTCCTCTCTCTCTGCCTGCTGCTCTGCCTACTTGTAATGTCTCTCTCTGTCAAATAAATAAATAAAATCTTAAAAAAAAAATAAAAGCAAATGGAGCTAGCGGAGTCAAGAAGTGCGATGGAGATTCAGCAGCCAGGAGGAGCAGTCGGGAGAAGGGCGTGGGAGACACACCCCCAGGGAGTGTCAAGGAAAAAGGTATGCAGCCACTGCCGGTAAATGAAAAATGCTAAGAAGGAATGGGTGACAGGCAGAAGCAGAGGAAGAGTCCAAGAATAGAACAAAGGGAATGGACCAAGTGGAAATGAGATAGAAGTAAAACAGCTGTCAACCCAAAATAAGCATGGTTGTATCACAGTTTAAATGCTCTTGTCCTTTAATTTAAAATTGAGAATGTAAATACGATTTGAAAACTATTATTAGAAGAAAGTAATAAACACATGCAACAAAAACCAAGAATAGTTTTCTCACAATTAACCAATGGTCTGTGGCAGAAGGTCGCAGGAATGCCCAGGGAAGCCCTCCACCGCAGACTACCTGCCACTGTCACGGCAGGAATGCCCAGGGAAGCCCTCCACCGCAGACTACCTGCCACTGTCACGGCAGGAATGCCCAGGGAAGCCCTCCACCGCAGACTACCTGCCACTGTCACGGCAGGAATGCCCAGGGAAGCCCTCCACCGCAGACTACCTGCCACTGTCACGGCAGGAATGCCCAGGGAAGCCCTCCACCGCAGACTACCTGCCACTGTCACGACAAACATCTTCTTGCCCAGTCCCATCGCACAGCCGCTAACCAGTCCACAAACTCTACTTTGTTTGCCACCAGATCTGCTACACTTTCCCCTCAGACCCATCGGCAAGCAGGATAGAGTCTACAAATGTTTAAGGGAGTACTGATTTTCTGTATCACAATTCTCCCTGAATCACTTGGACAACCTCCTTGGGGGCTCTGAAGTGCAAATTTCAGAGGAAAAGTTCCCAGGGAATAAAACAGTCTTCTGATTTGGGTTCTGATCAATAGAGAACACAACAGAAGTGACATATTTATGACGAAGATGTCCTCCTGCTTAGAAGAGTCAAGTGTAGTTCTTTTGTAGGTACATGCCTTGCTGGTTGAGAAGAGCCCTACTGTATTATAATCGCTCTGTACTTCTGGTGGTAGTCTAGCTGAAGTGAGGTGTCTGAAAGTAGCTGGAAAGGGAAAATGCCATAAGGATGTACTGAGGCAGAATTTCAAGCAAGTCAGCATAGCTGTGAAAATGGTGGGAAGGTAGCCAAGTGAGCAACCAAGAACAGACAGCAGAGCTCTTTCGAAGCAGAGGCATCAGGCAGATACACCGTGAAGAGGCAGAGGCTTCAAGAGTGCCAGGTTCTACAAATAGCTATTATTACCACAAACAAAAATACCACCATCCCAGTGCACATCTTTGGGAAGGACTGCAAGTCATTATTTTGTTGGGGTTTCAGCCATATTTAAGCATAATGATGGCATTCGCATAAAATCAAATGATATATATAGACATATGCATACATCCACATAGAAAGAGAGTATCAATTCATGTGTAGGAAAGTCAAGCTGAAATGATTGGGTATTCTGCATTTTGAACACAAGTATTTCCAAAGTTTGAGCTGATAGACTCAAAGGATTATGTTCTTCATCCCAACAATGACTTCTTACCTCATTTGTCTACTTTCTGTATCACTCCCCAAATATCGAAACATTTTTAAACGCTAGTTACATGCCAAACTAGTTTCTTTTTGCTCCTCTAACAGATTATTGCAAGTTTAATGTCTTAACGCAAATTTGTTATCTTACGGTTCTGGATGTCAAGTCTAATATGGGTCTTACTGAGTTAAAATCAAAGTATTGGCAGCACTCTATTCCTTTTCTGGAGGCTGTAGGAGAAAATCCATTCCTTGCTTTTTTCAGCTTCTAGAGGCTGCCTGCAACCCATGGGCACCTCCCATCTTCAGAGCCAACAAGAGCCACTTGAGTCTTCCTCACATCATGTCGTTCTGACACTGATTCTTCTGCCTCCCTCTTGAAAGACCCTTATGATTACACTGGGCCCATCCAGATCATCTAGGATAATTTCCTTATCTTTGAATTAGCCAATGAGCAACTTTAATTCTGTCCACAACCTTACTTTCCCTTTGCCATGTAAAATAACATATACCCAAGTTCAAGATTTCTGAATGTAGAAAAATGGCCCATCTTTTGGGCCATTATTTTTCCTACCATGGTCTAACCTGTGGCCCACCAAGATTCAAGTCCGTCCCACATGGAAAATACATGTATCCCATCTAAAGGCACCCAGAAGTCTCAACCCATTACAGCATCCACCCAAAGTCCAAATCCCATCAGCTCAACATCTATATCATTTAATTCAGGTATGGATGAGGCACTGGGTATAATCCAGAGGCACAAGTTCTCTCTATCCGTGAACATTCAACCCAAGAAACATCTTACCTGCTCTAAAAAAAAACAATGGTGAGGAAGGCATAGGGTAACATTTATAGAGATTTCTCTTTAAAAGGGGAGAAGGTGGAAAGAAAAAGAATTCCAACAGTCCCCAGCAACTGTGAAATCCATTTGGAAAATTCTCCTTAGTTTCAAAGCCTGGAAATTCTCCTCTGTGATTCTTAGCTCTACCTCTGGGCTCAACATCCCACTCTCTGGGCTTGGGGTTGAACCCTCTGAATCAGCCTTCCTTTCTCATAAAATATAGAACATGTCTGCAGCTGAGGTGTTTTATCACAGGTTTCTCACCTGTAGATATTTGGTGGTCTTAACCATTTTCTTTCATTTCATCCTGTCTCCTTCAGTTCAAGATGGCAATGTTTCTGCTGATACAACAACATTCCTAGCAACCTCATGAATCTCCTGTGTATATCACGAGATTCACTCTATTAGCCAAGAGTCTCCTCCACAGGTCTTTTCTAGATAATCCCATCTCTATTTTTGGCTTCTGCTGAGATGATTGAAGTGATTTATGAGTCACACAATCACTTGAAAGAGCCTTTTGTGAGACTGAATATTTTGATGTTTCTCTCTTTCCATAGGGTTAGCAACCAGCTCTACCTTCATTTTTCTCTCTAGAACATGTTTTTCCAACCCCATCCCAAGACCCCTAAATTTCAATAGGCAGTGAATCTCTTAATTTTAGAATCGTTGGTGATCTAACAAGTCATTAAGCCTCGATTACTTTTGGTTTAGAAGTTCTTTCTTCAATCTGTCTCTTCCCTCCTGTGTCTTCCTAAAGCATTAAAGAGAAACCAGGCTGAACCTTCAACACTTTGCTTGGAAATCTCGTCAGTCAAATACCGAAGTTCATTGCTTAACACTTCTGCTTTCCATGTAATTCCAGGACACAATTCTGCTGAGCTTTCTGACTTAAGAGAACAACGATTCCTCTTCCTCCTGTTTCCAAATACATGTCCCTCATTTCCTTCCGAGTCCTCAAAATCAGCACCTTCCACATTCACATCTACCAGCGGCTTGTTTATGACAACATGCGTATTCTTTAAGGCATGTACGTTCCCAGCAATGCTCCTCACTGCCTTGTGAGTCTTCACTGGCAAAGTTGTTAATATCCATGTATCTATTAACAGTCTGTTTAAGGCAACACAGGCTCTTTCTCTCATGCTTCTCTTCAAAATTCTTCCAGCTTTCTGCCCACTGCCCAACTGCAAAAACGATACCCACATTTTTTAGATGAGTTTTTACAGCAGTACTCCACTTTCAGGTAGGAAAAATCTGTATGTTTCTATCACTGATGTAACCAATTACTACAAACTTAGATAATGTAAACAACACGGATGTATTATGTCATGGTTCTTAATGCCAGAAATCTGAAATGGATCTCCCTGGGTTAAAAATCAAGGTGATGGCAGGGTTATTTATTTATTTTTTCCTTTCTGCAGGCTCTAGGGAAAAATCCATTCCTTGCCTTTTCCAGTTTCTAGGGTCTCCCCACATTCCTTGGCTCATGGTCCTTTCCTCCAACTTTAAGGCCAGAAATGGCATTGGATTCTTGCTTACATCACATCCCTCTGACATTCACTTTTCAGCCTCCCTCTTCCACACCAAAGAACTTCTGTGTTTACAGTGCACCCTCTCAGATTATCCAAATTAATGTCCCTGCCTTAAAGTATCTGAGCAGCGCCTTTGATCCAACCTATTATCTAAATTTCCATTGCCATGTAACCAAATATATTCACAGATTCCAGGGATTTGGTCATAAATATCTTTTTTTTTTGGAGGGGTAGGGAGGGGCATTACTCTGTTTACTACAGTCTCTCTGACTTTTGTGATGTTATAAACTATAAACTCATTGTATGGAGGACAGAACCTCGTACATCCTGTATTTTACAGTCTTTATATACAGTACATATAACTTGTGTACACTGCATCTCTACAATACATCTGTTGAATAAGTGTAGTGGCAAATACAGCCTAGTGGAAACTGTTGTTCTCTGCCTTCACTTTAAGAATAGTTGTATGAGGGCGCCTGGGTAGCTCAGTTGGTTGGGCAACTGCCTTTGGCTCAGGTCACGATCCCAGGGTCCCAGGATCGAGTCCTGCATCAGACTCCCTGGTCCTCCAGGAACCTGCTTCTCCCACTCTCTCTCCCTCTGCCTGCCACTCCTCCTGCTTGTGCTCTCTCTAACAAATAAATAAAATCTTAAAAAAAAAAAAAGGAATAGTTGTATGAGCTATACTTAAGTAGCTATAATAGCATACAAATTCTAAAATAGGGAAACACTTTTGGTTAAGAAAATAACACGGTGGGTTGCTTTCCTGATAATTCCTTGATTTTATGCATATAAATAAAGTAACATTAAGCCTCAAAGAATATGCAAATTGTTATGGAAGAAAAGTTTCAAAAAATTATAGTTAGGTGATATTATCTGAGGCCAAATACATCAGATGTTTATAATTTGAAACACATACTTCTTGAATATGCCATGATAAGAGAAACTGCAGAGTTTTCTTGATTATTTTACCAAGAAGCTTACTGGCTCCAGACATCCAGAAAAAACATGACAATGCAAAATGAAGACAGAACATACACATTACTTCTTTCTTTTGTTTGGTGTTTTTGAATGTTCCTCTTGCTTGAATGCTATAATTTCTCATTAGGACTATCTAAATGAAAGGCAGACTCTGGTCCTTTGATGCTGGGACTACTGTGTGACTGGGTACAGAGGTGATATTATCAGGACTGATAGAGGCATGGGTTCAGCTAGTCTATAACACACTTTTGTGCAAATTAGTAGGCAGTATTGATTTCAGGATATAGCTCTGCCCCAGGGCGTCTGAATGTAATGGGATCGGCCCTTCCTTCTCCTTCAGCTGAGTGTCCTTACGGTACACAGCTGTCCACAGCAACCCTGGAGCAAAGGATGGTGCTGGAGACTAGAAGCAACTGGCCATGTCCATTGTAGCAGATATTTGAGAACAGGGAATGAATCACAGACTTCAGGCTCAGATAGGTTGAAAGGGCAGAGTTTTATAACATAGGTAGAAGGAGAGGACACAAGTCATTGTCTCTTTGGTCATTTTGAATTGAAAGACATTTCAGACAACATGAAAAAAGATGAACTTTTAAATTCATACACCAATTAATTAAATTTCTTAATATAACTGTACTAAAAGTGCTTGCAAGATGTGATGTAATTAAAGCCATAATATCTACTCTTTGAAGAAGGTGTATCAGCACAATGGTTATATAACAGATAAATAAGCAGTAACTTAACTTCTACACAGAGTCATAAACCCGGGCAGCAGATTTTATCTAGACCTTTGGTATCTTCATCCTTAAAATGAAAAGGCTGAATGAGGTGAACTCCAAACTCTCTTTCAGTTCTAAAGAAAATACATCTACAGCAAAAATATGCCTGAGTCTCCATGTGGTCGAGTCCCAGATGTACCATAATTAATCTTGTGTGCCAGCAATCAACCACTAAATAAATATAAACACCTTAAAACACTTTCCCCTGCCTCTCCAGGAAACAAGTTGAAGAAGGCATTCTTTCTGTACAGGAAACTTCTTAAAAATCTTCCTTCTCCTTTGTTATTGCCTTCAGTATTCTCTGCACAGATGGCAGCTAATCCTGGAAATCCTCTCTCCCACTCTCAACTTCTCTCCTGAACACCCACCAAGACCAAATAGCATTTTGTCTCTCTCTTTATTCCTCATCCCTCCCCCTAAGCCCTGTATTGTATAGATCAGATGAAGCAAGGCATGAGCTAGGTGGATGAGAGTAAGGGATAGAAAAAACTGCCCTCCCTTGAACACGCTGGTGTCCATTACACACTCAATTTTGTCCCTGCTGTGATTCTCAAGTTTTTAATTTTATTCCTTAAAAAGTAAGTCCCCCAAAATTAAGAAGAGAGGTGGTTCAAGATGGTGGCATATGAAGACCCTGAACTCCCCTCTTCCATGGAAATGTCAAATCAACAGTTATATACGAACAATTTTCTCTGAAAAAGACCTGAAAACTACCTGAACAGCTTCTCTACAACAAAGGATATTGAGAAGCCTGAAGAAGCAGAGATACAATTTCACCGAGCAGGTGAAGAGGGAGGAATCTCACAGATACAGAATGTATCCATGAGGAACAAGAAGTCTGAGCCCTACGTCAGGCATCCCAACTCTTGGGACCTGCACTGGAGAGATGAGCCTCCCAAACATCTGGCTTTAAAAATCAATGGGGCTTCCATCCAGGAGACCCAATGTGTTGTAAGAAACAGACATCCAGGTCCAGGAATCCCAGAGAATTCCAAATAAGATAATCCCAAAAAGATCCTCACCATGATACATTATAGCTAAATACCAGAAGTTCAAGATAAGAGAGAATTTTAAAAACAGCAAGAGAGGAACAACTTGTTACATACAAGGGAATGTCCCAGAAACTATCAGCAGATTTTGCAGCAGAAACTTTGCCGGCAAGAAGAGAATGCCATGATGTAGTCAAAGTATTGAAAGCAAAAACAAAACAAAACCAACAAACAAGAAAAAGAAACACAAAACTTCTAACCATGAATACTCCATCCAGCAAGATTATCATTCAGAATTGAAGGAGAGATAAGTTTTAAGGAAAACCACTAAACTGGCCTTATAAGAAATGTTAAAGGAACTTCTTTAAGCTGAAAAGAAATAGCCCTAATTAGTAGCAAGAAAACATAGGAAAGTAAAAATCTCTCTGGTAAAAATACATAGTAAAGTGAAGAAACTACTTATAAATCTAACACAAAGATTAAAAGACAAATGTAGTTAAAAGAACCATAACTAAAACAATTAGTTAAGGGATACACAAAATAAAAAGGTGTAAGAGGTGACATCGAAAACATAAAACACAGAGGAGAGCACATATTTTAAGAGTTTTAGAATATATTCAAATCTAACTTGTAGGGCCTCTAGATGACTTTGTCGGTTAAGTGGCCAACTCTTGATCTGGGTTCAGGTCATGATCTCGAGGTCGTGGGATCAAGCCCCAAGTAGGACTCTGCACTCAGCACAGAGTCTGCTGGAGATCTTCTCCCTACTCCTCTTCCTCTCCCTCTACTTCCCCCCCCACTTCTCTCTCTCTCTCTCTCTCTCTCTCTCTCTCTAAAATAAATAAATAAAATCTTAAAAAAAAAAAACCTAACTTGCTATCAACTTCAAATAGACTGGCATATTTGAACTGATACATAAGCTTCATGGTAACTACAAAGCAAAAACCTACAGATACACAAAAGATACTAAGAACGGAATCTAAACATAACACCAAAGAAAGACATCAAACCACAAAAGAAGAGAGCAAGAGAAGAAGAAAGGAATAGAGGGAACTACAAAACATGTCTCAATAAATTTAAGACTAAAACCATGTCAAGCATCTTTTCTGACCAAAAATGTACGAAACGGAAAATCAATCACAAAAAAGAAAACTGGAAAAACACAAATATGTGGCAATTAAACAACATGCTGCCAAACGACGAATGGGTCAATGGATAAATAAAAAAGAAATAAAAGAATACCTTAAGACAAATGAAAGTGAAAGTACAGCGTACCAAAATCAATGGGATGCAGCTAAAGCAGTTCTGAAGAGCTCACAGGCCTATCTCAAGAAAGAAGAAAAAATCCTCAAATAAACCATCTAACTTTACACCTAAGGAACTAGAAAAAAGGGACAAATGAAGCCCAAAGTTAGTAGAAGAAAGAAAACAAACAAACAAACAAAAATCGGAGTGGAAACAAATGAAATAAAGACTGAAAAGAGGAAAGATAAGTGGTTCCAAAGAGCTGGTTTTTTGAAAAGATTAACAGAATTGATAAACCTTTATCTATACTCACAAAAAGAAGAGGGAGGACTCATATAAATAAAATCTGAAATGAAAGAGGAAAAGTTACAAGTGACCAAAGGAATACAAAGATCATAAGAGACTACCATGAACATACACCAACAAATTGGACAACCTAGAAGAAATGGATAAATTCCTAGAAACATGCAGTCTTCCAAGACTGAATCATAAAGTAGAAAATCTGCATAGACCAATTGTTAGCAGGCAGATGGAATCAGTAATCAAAAACCTCTCAATGAAGAAAAATACAAGACTAGATGGCTTCACTGGTGAATTCTACCAAACATTCAAAGAAGATTTTAATAGCTATCATTCTAAAGCTCTTCCAAAAAATTGAAGAGGAAGAAAATGCTTCCAAACTCATTTTATGCGTCCAGCATTACCCTGAAATGAAAACCAGACAAGGACACCACAAAAGGAAAGGAAGGAAGGAAGGAAGGAAGGAAGGGAGGGAAAGAAAGAAAGAAAGAAAGAAAGAAAGAAAGAAAGAAAGAAAGAAAGAAAGAAAGAAAGAAAGAAAGAAAGAAAGAAAGAAAAAGAGAAAGAAAGAAAGAAAGAAAGAAAGAGAAAGAGAGAAAGAAAGGGAGGGAGGGAGGGAGGGAAGGAGGGGAAAGGAGGGAGGGAAGTAGGAAGGAATGAATGGAGAGAGACAGAGCAAGAGGGAAGGAAAGGAAAGGAAAGGAAGGAAGGAAGGAAGGAAGGAAGGAAGGAAGGAAGGAAGGAAGGAAGGAAGGAAGGAAGGAAAGGAAAATTGAAAAGTAAAGGTCGTTATCCCTGATGAACACAGATACAAAAATCCTCAACAAAATATTAGCAAGTTGAATTCAATAAAAATGATCGATATACACCTGGATCAACTGGGATTTATTCCAGGATGTAAGGATGGTTCAGTGTCCACAAATCAATCAAGATAACATACCACATGAATAAAATGAAGGATAAAAATTGTATGATCATCTCAAATAGATGCATAAAAAGCACTTGATAAAATTCAACATCCACTTATGATAAAAACTCTCAACAAAGTAGGTGTAGAGGGAATGTATATCAACATAATAAAGGCCATCTCTGGCTTTAGATGTGGAGCTAACATCATGTTTAATGGTGAAAAGCCAAAAGCTCTTCCTCTAAGATTAGGAACAAGACAAGAATGCCCACTCTTGCCATTTTTATTCAACATAGTGTTGGAAGTCTTAGCCAGAGCAAGAAAAAGAAATAAAAGTCTTCCAAATTAGAAAGGAAGAAGGGAAACTGTCACTACTGGAGGACAGCATCATTCTATGTACAGAAAATGCTGAAGACTCCACCAAAAAACTGTGAAATGAATGCAAGTCAATAACAAAAATCTGTTGTCTTTTTACACACTAACAACAATCAGATTAAGAATCAAGAAAATTCTTAAAACAAGAAAACAACCCCATTTACAATTGCTTCAAAAGAAAAAAAAAAGTCTAGGAATTAATTTATCCAAGGAGATGAAAGTCCTGTACACAGAAAACTACAAAACATTGATGAAAGAAATTGAATAAGACACAAATAAATGGAAAGACATTCTGTGCTCATGGACTGTAATAAAAGTAACTTATAGATTCAATGCATTCTATATCAAAATCTCATTGGCATTTTTCACAGAAATAGAACAAATAATCGAAAAATCGTATGAACTATAAAAGGTCCTAAATAGCCAAAACAATATTGAGAAATACGAACAAAGTTGAAGGCATGGTTCTCCTAAATTTCAAACTATAATACAAAGCTACAATAATTAAAACAGCGCAGGATTGGCATAAAAACAGACACACAGATCAGTAAAACAGAACAGAGAGCCCAGAAATAAATTGATGCATATACAGTCAATTAATTTTATGACAAAGGCAAGAATATACAGTGGGGAAAAGACAGTGTCTTCAATAAATGGTGTTGGAAAAACTGGACAGCCACATAAAAAAGAATGCAACCAGACCACTATCTTATACCATACACAAAAATGAATTCAAAATGGATTAAAGACTTGAATATATGACCAGAAATCACACAACTTCCTAGAATAAAACATAGGTAGTAAGCTCCTTGACATCATTCTTGGCAATATTTTTTTTTTGGCTCTGACTCTAAAGGCAATGGAAACAAGTGGAAAAATAAACAGATGGAACTATATCACACTAAGAAGCTTCCACACAGTAAAGTAAACCAACGAGAAAATACATAAAGAAATCATACAACTCAATAACAGAAAAGAATCTGATTTTTTTAATGTGAAGAGGTTCTGAATGGACATTTTTCCAAAGAAGACATATAAATGGCCAACAGGCACACGAAAAGATGTTCAGTCTCTCTACCAGAGAGAAATGCAAATTAAAACCACAGTGAGGTATCCTCTCACGTCTCCGAGAATAGCTATTATCAGAAAGACAAAAAATAACAACTGTTGGCAAGAATGCATAGAAAAAGGACCCTCTCATGCACTGTTGGTAGGAATATAAATTGGTGCAGCCACTGTGGAAAACAGAATGGAGGTTCTTTTAAAAATTAAAAATAGAGCTATCATATGATCTAGGAATTCCACCTCTGGGTATCTATTCAAAGAAAACAAACCACTAATTTGAAAACAGATACACCTCTACGTTCACTGCAGCCTTATTTACGATACCAAGATATGGAAACAAACCAAGTGTCCATCAATGAATGAATGGATAAAGAAGATGATATATGTGTGTGTGTGTATATATATTATGTATAATACAGAAGATTAATTCACTGGTAACACACACACACACACACACAATGGAATCCTACTCAGCCATAAAAAGAATGAAATCTTACCATTTGTGACAACATGGATGGATCTTAAGGGCACTACGCTATACGAAGCAAATCTGCCCTAGAAAGACAAACACTGTATGACTTCACTTATGTGTGGAATCCAAAAAACAAAACAAATGAACAAACAAAACAAAACCCAACTCATAGATGCAAAGAACAGTTTAGTGGTTGCCAGAGAAGGGAATTGGGAGGGAGGGGTGAAATTGGAGAAGTGGATCAAGAGGTACCAACTTCCAGCGATAAACAAATGAGTCATGGGGATGTAAGGTACAGCTTGGTGACTCAAGTTAATAGTAATATATTGCATACTGTATAACTTTATATGGTGACGGGGACACTAGACTTACTGGAATCATTTCCCAGTGTATACAAATAGCATATCATTATGTTGTGTATCTGAAACCGATACAATGTTATTGTACCTCAATAAAAAAAAAAAGAAAAGGAAATGTGAAGTTGTTTCATACATTTTCTATCAGACAGCCTTTGCTAGGCTGAAGTTGGGCCATTTGGGGTCTACAGTGTAAAGATAATAGAAAGGCCACACAATGTTATCTGATCTAAAGTTACTCAACGTTTTATTTATATGTGAAAAACAAAGTAATCAAATAATGACCTTTCAATTTCAACCTTTAAAACCTTTTATTCCTTCATCTTTTAGAGCAAAGTTCAAATTAAAATTTAGCTGTTGAAAAAATGATATAGATAGATGGGCGTATGCACTTTTTTTTCTTTCTTACCAGAGCATCTATCACAACTCTGATTATATAGAGAAGAAAATGTAGGAACTTTCAATAGGGTGAATTCTGGCACATACATTCACATTTCAAATACAAAGAAGAAAGGCACTGTGTTGGACAATAGCATCGAGTCCATGACAATATTTTACCTAAATAATACATTTCATTTAATATGCACAGAAATCTTTTCAGAACAGTCAATTTAAATCACTGCAGTGTATCCCTTCCACTGCCTTTGATGTCAACCAGCCTGGAGTCTAAGAGGAAGCTAGGAATTGGGCAGAAGGTTCCTAAACACTCTGAGCTCTCAGGTGAAAGGTGCTGGTTAAGTACAAAATATCATAATAATCTCGATATACTTAACAACTCCACTCACTTGCATGAGAATACCTGGCTCTGCCTCACCTGTTTGGCATTTCGAGGCACAATCCTTAAATTAAATTTCTCTAATGGGGTATATTTAACATTGTTTCATAAAACTCATTCAGAAAAAAAATCATCAAAAGAGGAAGATTTCATAAATATTATATGTTGGTGATTAGCCGAAAATGCCTCTACTAGGAAGAAAAGTAAGAGGCTGACAGAAGACACTTGTTCCTAAAGAGACTGAAAGAATTACTTTCCCCGAGAGCAGAGCCTCCTAGATGTTTTTCTTCCTTAATATTGAATAAACCCCTTGTGATGCTACTGGACTGGCGGCACAGCAGATGTTACATGTTTTCTCCTTCATTTGTATTTTCCAGCGGTAAAGAAAACTGAGGCCTATAGGCACCTGGCTGTCGGGGGGAAATATTTTCTACTTGAAGAGCATTCTCAGTGTGAGTAAAAAAGAAAATGTGGATCACAGACAAGTGGTATTCTTCTGCTCCAAAAAGTCACTTCAAGATTACTGACTATAGTATTTCTCTTTCTTGACTTTTTTTAATCTTAAATACTTCTATTTACGTAAGTCATACCGAAAATGTAGTGTCCTTTTCAAAAACGAAAGCATTACTAATAGTGCTAACACCCCTTCCCCCCTCTCCATCTGGGCTCCTTCAATTCTTCCTCATTCCCCTCCTCCCCCTACCTAGCTAGGGCAGCCGTTACTCATTTCTCTGCAATACGTTTGATTTAAATCTTTCTTTTTCTTTTTTTTGCTCACAATGTTTATTTTTATTTTTTTGAGTTAACGTATTTTATTTTACTTTTTATCGTGTCGCGTTAGTCACCATACATCATTAGTTTTTGATGCAGTGTTTCAAGATTTATTGTTTATGTCTAACACCCAGTGCTCCATGCAATACGTACCCTCCTTTCTTTAAGATAAAAATAAAACTGTCCTATGAAGATGAGAAAACAGTATCACTTTATTACAATGAGTGCTTTCGTATGTTTTCTCATTAACTTTGCGCTACCAAATTGTCCATCCCAACTTTTAAAATTTTCGGTGATTCTGAACTCAGCCCTCTTCTCAGAAGCGGGAGCATTTTGTTGAGCTCTCACTACACAACTCTGTTTACAAAAGGAGGAGAGAGGTTCCCTTACAGACATCACCCTAGGGCCTCCCCTCAGGGCTCTGGGTCCCTTGGTCCTTCTTCGGGCCCCACCCTTGTCCTTCGTTTCTGCAGATCCCAAGGTTAGACCCAGCAGACCACTCTCTGAGTCCTGCTCAACATCACAATCCTTACGCACCCTCGACTGCAGCCCTGGGTGATTCATCAGCGCCCTGTGGACCTGGGCATTGACACAGTATCCAAAAATAACCAGAATCCATGAAACAGAAAGCGAGGACTGGTCCAGTGTGTCAGGAGAGATAGGAACTATCCCTTTAAGAGTGCTTCCGTGGCATCTTCTCTGGCTCTGCCCAATGACGCGTCCACACAGGACCTCCAGTTAGCTAGCTCCCACCCACCATCGCTGCAGAAGCAACACTACTAGGAACACAGGAGCCCAAAATGAAAAGGCTGTTTTTTAAAGTTGTGTAGGAAGAAACGTCAAAGAGACTCAGGTATTAAGAAACAGAAACAAATGTTGAGACAAGAGTGGACACAAATTAGTGTCCCGGTCAGGCAGGATGAAAGCAGAGACTGGACGGGGGAATTGACCCGTGGCAGTCTGAGATGTGGAGCCCCCTTGAAACAATGGTCCAATGCCAGAGATGGATCAGCACAAACCTTAGCAGGGTGCTAGTCAACAGGCATTCGTGTAATTAAGATTTAATATTTGGACTGCACACTCACTTGATAATCTTCTCATTATAAACCGGATACCCATGCATGTATGTTTGCTTGCAAGAAAAACTGAACTGTGGGATTCCAAGAATTCTTACTGAAAATGCCTGCAGGTTTCCATGTGTGTAAATGTGTGTGTGCATGTGTGTATGTGTGTGTGTGTGTGTGTGTGTGTGTATCAATGAGTACATGTCTATATGCATATTCAGTCTTTTTAGCTTGGTTGATGTGATTCATTAAGAGTGGGTACATTCTCAGTAGGCTGACTTCAAGTTTCTGAGACTATCAGTGAAGATCCAGATTTCAGATTGGAGGAAGCTCACAGAAATAATACAGCCCACCTGGCCTTCCCATTGCTATCTCTGCTTCGACATATTTTATGGCTTCCAACACGAATAACTACACCCCCCCGCATAGAGGCCTGGACCCATTCAAACAAACTGACAGGGAAAAGTGACATCTTATAGGTACCCGGTTTGCACATCCACCCCCCAAAATCAGAGTGAGAGCAGTTGTAATTTAAAATCTCTGGGACACTTGTTCTCCCAATAAACTATAACAAGGCCCCTTTGCTCTTAAAGAACACATGATCAAATTAATAAAAATAATAGCAACCAAGAGTTGAGATCTCATATGAAGTGAAAAATCCAGACAGGCATTGGTTGGCAAGCAAGCAATCTTCGAACACCCCACTGTGGTGGTCAATATGATCCCTACCTTATAAATTAAGATAATGAGGCATAGAACATTAAGGATCAAGTCCACAGTTTACAGCAAGCAAGAAATAAGAAAGCCGGCTCTGAGGCCAGCGCTGTTCCAAAGCCAGTGCTCCTCGCAGCCACAGTGGGGTCCAGCTCTGGATGTGACCTGGTGGGCAGGGCATTCCCCTCCAGAGAGGGGTCCACTCGGATGCCCTGGTGACTGCAGCAATGATTCGTAATCTAAATCATAAAGTCGATTTCATCAACTCTACCTTTTCAGTTTCCCTAAATCACCACCTGAAGCACAGTACCATATCAAAATTTAGTCCCAGTTAAACTGAAGCCTGCCTGACTCCCTATTCCCTAAATGCTGTCTGAATTATTACTAATCCCTGCCCCTTCCTCTTTCATTAACTAATTGGCTTTCTCAGGGCTGCCTCTTTACGAAATGAGTTGTAGATGATTGTGGCACTCAGGCAACGGCATTGAGCCATGGAACGTCCATGTCCAGAGTCATGGAAGTTTTACAAGTGTCCCTTTTATGGTCCTCCTGCTCCTTCAAACGCCAAGCCTATACCTCCCTGGGCACTTACTTTACTCTAGTTTATCTAAGTAGAGACAGAAACCTCGCTTCATCCATAACTCACCCTCAATTTCATGGAATCATCTCCTCACGTTTCCTTCTGATTCAGTAGTTCCTGGCAATAAAATCTCCTTTTATATACAGATACAGTAAAGTGGCTCTAAAGAAACACGGTGAAAGAATAGGGAACAGAGTGGCTTTTTCAAACCCGGGGAGACCACACATAAATGTTGAGCTCCAACATTTATGTTCTCTCTGGTAGAGCTAGAAACATGGACAGCATCGCTTATGTTGATAAAGTTGACCCTACAACTTCATGCAACCTCAATTTTAAATCCTAGACATTACCTCCATGATTTCTAATCTCAGGATGAAGATATAACTTATAAAAGCCTAGAACTATCTCTAGGTCTGGTGATACTCGAAATTATCAGTCAAGGAAAAAAAGCACCTTTCCATGTATAACTCTAGCAACTGGTAAAGTAATCTCAATGATTGCAACTTTTCAGAACACGTCAAGTCAGTTTGATCGCCAGTATGAAATACCCATGCCTCCTGTGAACAATATTAACAAAGCAAAATTAAAACCAGAATATTTCTTAGTGATACTGTGAAAACATTCCTAAAGTTTATGGGTAATACATATGATACCACTAATATATGACTTATTTAATATAAATCATGATATCATAATCAAAGTCCTCAGTAATCTTATGTTAATTATTTTTAACATTTCGGTGCTTGAGCTGAGCAGCTGAGCCCTGCTCTTATGTTACCTCTGTAACATGTCATAGAAACTCCAACAAATTTTACATACATTGCAATTTCATCTACTCCCTGTTATAACCTTAGTAAAGCAATATACACAGACTGCAAAAAATATGTAATTACATATAAATAATGTGCTTTAAGTTGAGTCATCTTTCCATTAAAAAAATGATTCACTTCATCAAATCTCAAATCACTTCAGACTGATGTTGCAATTTAAAAATGTGATAACCAATTTTTATTGTAACAAATGGCAACTCATCATCAAGTGAGCCAGTCGACATCATAGACCCTTTTTTAATATTAGCAGGTTAAAAGGAAAATTGACATAGAATGCGTAATTGTATAATGACAAATAATGTCTGCAGACTTTGCAAATGAATATTTGGCTGCTATGGGTCTCAGTTTTGCTTTCATCAGAACTCTTAGGAATTTGCATTTCTAAAAAGGGATTAGACTGCTTTATACTAAGATCCATTTGCTTTAAAAATCATAATTTTCAGAACAAAAGAATTTTGTATTCAAGTTCTCCAAAGATCATTTTGATGGATACATTTTACAATACTACAATTGCCTTTTCAAGTTTATAGGGATTCAATGTATACTGTAATTAGTTTCTTTATTACAGGCCACCTCTCGAATTACACATTTCAGCATAATGGCAGTCCATTTAATTAACTGTACTCCTGATGATCACGAAGACCCCTGAGTCATTACACTTCGCCTCTAGTGGAAGCTAAATTTTAAGGAAAATTTATTTTGCTTTCAGAATTTATGAAATGAAAAGAGAAAGCACTATAGGTGTGATTTTAAATAGAGCTAGAAACTTATTTGAAAAAAAATATTAAGTTGTCTTACAAAAGTTCTTCTACTATGAAAACAGACAACTAAGGAAGAAAAAACATAGGAAAAAAAACCAAACCCTCACTTACCAGGTGTGAAATTGTACCGAGCTGAAAATCCCATAGATTCCAGCTCTCCATCAGCAAAAAATTTAATCCACAGAAATCTTCCACTGGATTTTATTACAGGTGGATTTTGTTGCCCACAAAAACGTCCAATTATTGGAGAAAATCCGAAAGGTCCATCTCGAACTTCAATGTGATCAAATTTGCACTCCCAAGACGGTTCAATAGAGTACTTTTCATCAAAGTAAAGTTCAATGCACTGTCTTGGGGCAGCTGAAAAAAAGGAAAGATTATGGCCAGAAGGCCATTTTTCAATCTTTAGGTAGATTTTTGTAATTCTACTTCAGATTTTATCTGTACATCTATCAAACTTTGAGCATGACATGGGTGGAAGAGCAAAGCAAGTCTGTGATACGGAGCATTCTAAGGATAACATTTCCATAAGAATGTCTCAGAGATGCTCCTTAAAACTGGTGATGTTGCACAAAAGATTATTAGGATATAAAATGACTGTTTCAATGTCTAACGCAGACCTCATAAATCCCAGTATTTTTGTGAAAGACCACTAACATCAGCTTTAGAAAGTAAAAAGACATCTTTTGGTCACTTTGCTCATATCTTTTTAGGTGTCCAGTTTTAAGGTCAAAAGCCACTTAAGAGTTGTTCAGCATAGAGTCATCCAAACATTCAAACAGTCACAGCCAGATGTCTTGATTAGACCCAAGTGCGTAGACAAGGGTATTAAGAAGAATTTTCTAGTACATAAATCTCACCACATCACCCTCAGGTTTAAACTTAGCAACTCTCTATCAGCTACGGGAAAATAATCAATGCACTTGACATAGCAGGACCCTTAAGGGCATCCTCCTACTCAGACTTCCAGAGTCTACCCACTCCAAACACAGCCCAAGCTCAGGCCACTGCAGACACACTGTTTTCTAAGGCAGCATGCTCTTTCGGGCTTTCATGTATTTTAGCACTTTCTGGAGTATCTACCTCCAACTGCTGACTCCTGTTTATGCAGGAAAACCTTGCTTACAAGAGCCACCTCTCTAAATCTACTCACTAAGGACAAAATCTATTCACCTTCTTATTTCAGCACTCAGCACAGTACTTGTCATTGAGGATTTCTCAAAAAAAAAAAAAATCTCTGTTGGGTGAATAGTAAATGAGCTTATCTTCGTAAATGTTTTTTTTTAGAGCTCTCCAAAGCATCAGAAAGAGCCTCAGAGGGCTAGCAGCTCTACAGACCTCCACACTGGATGCACTTGCTTTTCTCCCTTTCTCCCTTGTCATGTCCAAAACAGCTCAAAATCCTGGCACTCCAGACTGGTGTTCAGCCAGGATACCCCAGAATAGCCATAACAGTTGTCGAAATATCCGTACACATTTATCCTGGTTAGTAAACAGCTGCTGCCTGGAGTCCTCTGAGTGCTTCCTTGCCATGCGGCCGTCTTTGGGGACCAACACCCTCCAGAAACTTGTAAGTTATGACCTGGGACAGCACGGCCTGCTCCCCACGTGGTCAGTAATCATTGTGAATGACTGCCGTCCACACCACACCAGTTCTTAAATATGTACTGAATATCACCCTTCGTGGCTTTAAAATGAAAGTCTTGCATGCGTGGATGTCAAGAATTTATCGAGAATTGAGATACATGATGAATTGTAAAGTAGAGACATACAGAATAATCGAAGCTCATTTGGTTAAAGGTCAATGCATGTGACAAGACTATTTTAGGGATTATTTTTAAGCTCTATAAATGTTTATGACTCTTTGGACATTGTAAAGAGACATGGATAATTCTTCCAAGAAAAACCAGGGATGGCTTTACCTACTGCTACTGTATATTCACAAAGGTCAACAATTGTAGCATTACCATATGGATAGATTTGATGAAATTTCAATGATTTTTTTTTAAATCTGCAAATTGGAAAGTATGCTAAGAAATTACTTGGAAAACCATGTTTTTTTTTCCCCTTGAGATTATTTGTCCAACAAGAAAAGGGTAAAGACTTAAGAAACTGGACCTATTGGGTGCCTGGGTGGCTCAGTGGGTTCAAGCCTCTGCCTTCAGCTCAGGTCATGATCTCAGGGTCCTGGGATCGCGGCCTGCATTGGGCTCCCTGCTCAGCGGGGAACCTGCTTCCTCCTCTCTCTCTGCCTGCCTCTCTGCCTACTTGTGATCTGATCTCTCTCTCTGTGTCATATAAATAAATAAAATCTTTAAAAAAAAAGAAAAGAAACTGGACCTATTGATGTAGCAGCATTAAGTATATCATTTGTATGGATTAGTATCTTATAGACTGACTGTGCCTGCTTGTTTATCTGCTCATTGGCAAGCCAGTAGAAGTTTTAGAAGGAAATAAACTATTTGAGAATGTAGAATATTTCTTTTAGATGTAAATAATGTATGGCTAGGGAACAGTAAAGCAATGAGAACAACCTTATGCTAATTTACTTAAAACTCTATAAAGCAAAATATATCCATCTATTTTTCTCTATTACAAAAGGCATGGCCATGGAACATGAATTCATTGATGCATACCATCATTTTCACCATTGCTTAAGTTCTGCCCAACACGGAAGAACAAAGCTCCCAAAGTTCCTTCACAACACATACTATTACCATGGCCTTGGGCAGGCCACACTCATCTTGGTCCAGCATGCTGAAGTTAATGACACACACTCCCATACAAAATTCCACTAACTGAATTTTCAAAGGCAGTAAAATGGGGTTTTATAAATGAGTGTGTCATGTGGTTGTTGTAATTCAAAACAAGTGATTATAGTGCACTGGGAGCTCTCAAGTTCACATCCTTACACTGATATTTTCCTTTCCTTCGAATCTCTCAGTTCACAGCTGCCTTTCACGTTTTCTCTAAGTCATCTGGTATCTAATTCTGACATTCCTCTTTGAGAGATCTCAGCCCTGCTGACCTGTCCGTGGACACCCTGAAGACTTGGAACCCTTTCCCCTGACTACTGCACATGGCTACAGAACACGGCCCGCTCTTGGAGCGAGTCTTAGGACCACCTGAAGCCCAAGAAAGGGATCTTCTTTTCCGTGACCGGGACTCCGCCTCTATTCATCAAGAACCTATCTTCCCTCAAGAAACTCGACCAATGATTTAGACCCTCCTTGCATTTTACATTCACCTTTTTCTACAGAAGAGGCTACTCTTTTCAGAACTAAGCATGACAACGTGCCCCCGAAAGCAGAAAAGACAAAAATAAAAAGAAAGCAACTACCTTCCTACGGAGGGTCCATCAACCCCCACGCCCCCATGCCTCCTCCGCTGTGAGCCAGTTCCCATCCCCTCCAGGGCAATGAGTACACATGTCCTAAAGTTACTATCGGCTTCTCCATGGCCTCATGCAATAAATGTGTGTGCTGTTACCTCACTTTTCTTTGCTGTAAGAGTTGGCATTTTGGCTACTCCCTTCCTGCTGAAAGGTCACCTGGGTTACGTGCTGGGGCGTCTTTTACCTGACCTCTAGTCTATCCCTCTGGTTTGTCCTTCGCCTGACCTCTAGTCTATCCCTCTGGTTTGTCCTTCGCCTGACCTCTAGTCTATCCCTCTGGTTTGTCCTTTGCAGTCCCTCCCTGTTACCCTTCTCCTTATTCTCCCATCCCTTCCCTGTTGTTTTGCAGAAACCCGTTTTACGTCTTCCTTCCACAATTTCTAGACCAGCGTTCTGGGTACCACTGACATCCCAGTGCAGAGCTATTACAATATAATGATGCCTGCAGCACCATCAAAGACCAATTAAACCAGACTTCTTGGAAATAGACCCAGGCACCTGTATCTTTTGAAAGATTTATAAAATAGTACTCCAAATACTCTCTCTGGATAATTTTATTCATACCATGGGCCTCAACAACAATCCATATTTATGACCTATAAATATCTATTTTCAGCCCAGAGCTCTCCAGTGAGCTAGACTCAACGTATCCAATTTCTTTATGGGACATTTCCATAAACGCCAAAATGGAATTCATTACTTTTCCCTTAAACCCTCTTTCTCCACCCATACTCTTTACCTGGCAAGGCAATTCCATCTATATGTCACCAAGCCAAAAACCTTGGGATCGTTTTGGGATTTCCTATCTCTCCTGCCTACATCCAGGCATTCATACCTCAGTTTCCTAAAGACCTCTCATCTCTTCCTTTGACCCACAACCAATGCCACTTGTGTTGTTCAGGCTTTTACTATGGCTTATGTGGTCCTTCACAATAGTTTCTGCTTACCGCTTTTCCTTCCGTCACTTCACCAAAATTATTTCAATGGCACTCCATTGTCTATCATATAAAGTTCAAACTTTGCAGCTGGAGCAGACAGAATACCAAGTTCTCCTTTATCTGAGATGGTCGAGCTCCTGAGCCTCCTTGCTTCTTCCTCTCCTCACACTACGCAGAAGCTCCACATAAGTCCAAGACCGCACCATACCTTGAACTTCTGCCCAGGCCATTCTGAATAGAGAATTAACTCCCTGAAGTTCTTCGAAACTGAGTGAAAGCACCTCCCCTTCTCATAGGCCCCTCTCCTCTTCACTCCGAACACTGCTCAACTGGGAGTCCCCTCGGATTGTTTACTGCACGGGGTACAGGCCCCAGACCATATTTTAAGTTCCACAGGCAAGTACCATGGCTGTTTCGTTAAAGACTCTAGAGGAGGGGCTATTCCTTAGTCGTTGCTCAATAAATATTGGTTAGATAAATGTATGGATGAAAATAATGGCTAGTATGAGGTATTTCAAAAGAGTACAGAAGTATGATTAATAGTAACAGGAAGTTCTATTGATTTCTCGACTTTAAGTTTTGTCCTCGACCTAACTAGGAATGAATATAAATATGTGCATATTAAAATAAAATGCTAGCGATGCTTTTTAATTCTAAATAACTATAAACGTGGAAGTACAATTAATATACAAAGATCTGCTTCTGAATTAATCCTTTAAATGAAAGAACTGATTTTATTCTTTTTTAATAATTCTAAGTTTTAAAATACTGTTGCTTCAAAACACAAATTATGTGAGTTTAAGCAAGACATTTAACCTCCCTGGGTCTGTTTCCTTGTCCATAAAATGAGGACAACAAAAAACACCTACTTCCTATGTCTAAATGTTCTAATATACGTTGAGTTCTTTGTTTTATGTATACACACGCACACATATACATAATAATAGACAGGTAATATTAACTTGGCGAAGAGAGCAACTAAGTTTAACCCAGAATTTCCATATTTCAATTTCCTTCTCTATCAATCACATGAGGAATCAAACTGCAGAGCTCAGATTTCTCGGTTTAATCCTTTTATTATCAGAGCTTATTCTTTTTTCCTCCTTCTTGTAGTGTAGTGTATCTTTGCTAAAAGTTCACCCTCAAGCACAAAAAGGAGAGAAGCAATATCCTTAGCTTAAAAGTTATAAAAAGAAAAAAAAAGAATCATTGCTAAATAAGAATTCTTGAAATCAGTTAAATAGAAAGCCTTTTTCTTTCAAAGATCTACCAGAAGAACATGCCCCTCCTTTAGATAAAAATACTGAGCAAACACTGTCTTTTCCACTAAGATGGCTCAATCTGTCTGTGTCTGCGTGGGTGGGGGGATGGAGAAGGGTTTCAGGTTGGGGGCTTTTAGGTATTAACACTTACAACATTGCAACCTTCATCACTAGACGAAATGATCATTCATTTTAGAAAGCTGTACTTAATTGAGTGCTGTCTACAAGGGTAATGGAAATTGGAAATGGTCAAAGGGAAATGAATCTCTTTTTCGGCACTATTTATCTTTTGAGTTAGGAAAGAAAATGATGAAAAGAAGCATCACAATTTGGAATTCTGACTTTGGCATTAAAGGATGATAATGTCACTTGTTAACACAAATTAAGGCAACTATCATTCAGATTGTTTGGAAACATGATTATAGATTGATTTTTGACATTAATATGTATTTTTGTACTTTATATCATTAAAGAAAAAAGTACAAATGTATAGGCTTTTCTACTAACTGTTAACCAATAAAACACTAGTTTCTAAAATTGTCATGCAGTAGGTAATATTTTCCCAACTATGCGTCCATTCCATTAAGAATTCTAAATCACTTAAGTCAACTGCAAAATAAACCGTTTGTTTTATTTGCCAGAATTTACTTACTCATAACCCATAATTACTTTGATTCCAAACTTTACAGTTATTTGATTCATTAAGAGATATTTCTGTGCATGGTCTCCAAAACCAATTTTTATAATGCCCATACGCATACTGTCCATCCAAATCATAGCGATGGCCAGGCTTGGCTTGGAGCTCTCTCCAGCCCTGGCTCTCTCCCCCTTACCTTCTATGATGTAGATGCACTCTCGGTCAGGAGGGTACTTGCTGGGGTAGTTGGGAGAGGTAAAGATACCTCCCTCTGCATGTTTTGTCCAAGTTCCACACTGCACTGACTTCTGAGTTTCCGAGGTGGTTTGCTTTTCTGTAAAAAGTAAAAACAAGAGCCATCATCCAATTTTCTATAAAACTAAAAATAGGACATTCTTATAATATCCATTAGTAAATTAATTTTGAAATGTTGTCTTAGTCAAAATCAATCATACACACTATACAATGTTCAGATATTCTGGAATATTAAGAATACGGGGAAAATAGGAAAATGTAAATAATTAGAGGTCTTCCACTGCATTTTCCCAAAGAAACACACCTGTTCCTTTCTTGGTTGCCCCAGACAAATGGAAGATGATTAAACTTGCTACAACTGAAACAGAAAAGAAAAATTAGAAAGAGATCATATTAATATACACTGAAATGATCACATTCCATAACAACATAAAGATAAGGTAATATCAAAGCAGATTCACTATATTATTGTTAACTGTTCCAAGTTAACTCAGAACGTGCTAAAACTGGTTAACAATGTACAAATCAGGAAAATTTAGAAATCCCTTCAGGAAGTAATGCAAGTTAAAGATGAATGAGACCCAAAAACTGCAAATGCGAACCTCGCGATTTCAGAGGCAATACTGTACTCTACTCAAGCACATTACAGTAGGATTTCAGGACCTGTACTGCTTCTCACTGCTCTTAGGGGACGGCTTTGCTAGGATCTCTGAAGGAAGAGTGAACCATGTGAAAGGCTGAAAAGGCAAACAGTGAGGAAGGACTCCAGGACTGACCCCAAGGCACTGCCAGTGTTGTTGTATTTGCAAAAATAAATACTTAGGCATATCTTATGTCAGGTGGGGGAGGGCAACAGGAGAAAAACAGATAAATGTGGACGGAAGGCATGAAGCAATATTACAAAAACGTTTCTTATAAAAAAGTACTATCCCACTAAGTAACCCCTGTCCTCAGCACTTCTAAGCTATGCAATTAATTTCTTCGAACCTTAACTTTGACTTAATATTTAGTATTATCCAGAAATTAGCATTTTATTGAGCCGGTTTTTCAGTATCAGAAAAAGACCCTGATCTCTAACGAGAGTAAATCTGCAAAGATTATTGCAACCCGGACTTATGCTTGACTTTTGTATCTCGATTTACTCACCATGTTTATAAAACCTGAAACTAGAAGAGCAATAAAACAATGCAGTCTTCATGATTACTGGGTTTTCCTCTTCTACTTCATCTCCGTTATTTATTTTGTTGCCCAATTCCCTAAAAGCTCTAACTTCCATTAGATGTATAATCATATTTCCACTTAACATTAACTTGGGAAAGGGGAGGCATAATTAGCCATGATTTCCTCAACCGAAGCTCATGGCGGGTGCTTATAAATTCACGTTTTCAGGTTATTCCAAGAAAGAAATGCGGGCCTTTATACCAGCATTTGAGAAAGTATATCAGTAATATTACTTTGTACTCCTGCCTGATCATTCGCTTTTAGATTAAAACATGAACTGCTGTCGCCTGTGTTAAAACAGGAAAAACAAAAACCCTTCTTGTAATCGGCCAGGATTCTGGACACACACAAACACAGGTACCCGGCTAGCGATGCGAGGACGTACGCGTGGCGTTGTCTTTACTCTGCTTTTCCTGTTTTGATGGAATCACACGGTGGAACAAGTACTATGACTAACACATCCACGGAGCCGGCCTCTCGACTGCGTGGCACAGGACTCGCATCGGAATCCCAGCTTTTTCCTGCGAAATCCCCACCACACGTTTTCTTACACCGCCCGTCACTGGATGACTTCTGAAGCCATTTTCCCGGCAGCCGCACGCGCTCCCGCACCCGCAGCGCAGCCCCGGAGTCTCGGCGCCCCCGAGGTGGGCTTGGCGCGCGCCGTCCCCGCCGGCGCGGCGGCCCGGGGCGCCCCGAACTCCCTCCGCGAGTGCAACCGGGGGCCCGCGCAGCTCCGGAAGCCCCCGGGCACGACCGTGGGCCGCAGCCCACGACTTTCAGAAAGGGAAACTGAGGGAT
>LNAC01000515.1:764428-868540 GCA_002007465.1 Ailurus styani
GGGGGGGGGGGGAATCCTCCAAGACTCCCTCCCCTGAGCTTTGGGTTCCTGGATTCCAGGCAGCTGCAAGTCCTCGACGTGGGTAAAAGTGACCAGGTAGAGGGCAGAGAGGGGTGTGTGTGTGCGTGTGTGTGCGTGCGTGTGTGTGTGTGTGTGTGTGTGTGTGTGTGTGTTTCCATCCATTTAACGAAAGGCGGCTAGATGGGGCAGGACCGCAGCAATAGCTAGAGGGACGGACAGACAGGGACTGCGCCCTGGCAGACAGCCAACTCCACCCAAACCGGGCGCCCGAGAGAGCAGCTACCAGCTCAGGAAGGAGCAAGGGGCGAGCGGATGGAGGCAGAGCTAGGAGGAGCGCCCCGAAAGCCCGTGTGTGTGTGTGGCCACGTGTGTACCTGTAAGACGGTCAAGGGGAGAAGTAGGCAGAAGGTCCCCCGGGAGTCGTGGGACCCACACGTGGTTCTTGCGCCGGGACTGGGGGTGGGAGTGGATGGGAGTGGAGTTGAGGAAGAAGTGCCCCGATTGCAAGGAAGCACGAGTGACCAGAGGGTGGTTACCAGACCTTTCGAGTGGCTAGTAGGTGTGTGAATAGATGACAAAGATGCGGGTCCCCGAGGTGGAAGGGAGGGTCCTTAAAAAATGGCCAACACCAAGTGCTGATTGTGGAATGTTGAAACTTTTAAAACTGGATGGTAATTATGTCTTACATCCGGAAACTATGTCTTCTTTAGGAAAATGATAAAACCATTCAACAGTAACAATGTTTAAAAATCTTTCTTTCTTTCTTTCTTTCTTTCTTTCTTTCTTTCTTTCTTTCTTTTTCTTTCTTTCTTTATTTGACACACAGAGAGAGAGATCACAAGTAGGCAGAGAGGCAGGCACAGAGAGAGGAGGAAGCAGGCCTCCCTATTGAGCAGGGAGCCCAATGCGGGGCTCGATCCCAGGATCCCGAGATCATGACCTGAGCCAAAGCCAGAGACTTTAACCCACTGAGCCACCCACACACCCCGTTAAAAAATATCTTAAGGGAAATTACTACATTTCTCAGTTGCCATTTGAAGATAACTGAATACAAACTTGGACTTTGCTAAATCCACCCTCTCAAGTATGTCTAACGTGTTCCCTCCTCTTTGCCTAGGTCAGTTTCCCAACACACAGATTGTGTTACTGGGCCAAGGAAGTGGCCACCTAAATTTTGCTGCAAAAGTGATTCTTGCAGGAAGTGCAGGAAGGAAATCCCAGAAAAAGAAATAAAAAAGTGGGGGGGGGTGTGATACAAACTTCTTATCTATTTTCTCACTCCTCCACCATAACCTAGTGGCTCCATATGTCTGTGTTGGAAGTCAAATTCTCAGACGTAGTGGCCTCTTTGATTTATGAACCCCAGTGCTCTCCTGGGCAGTGTCTGGGGCTGAGAGGTGGCATTTCTGCTCCGACCTCAGTGCCAACGGCAGGGGCGTGCATGTCCTGGACCAGGTCCTCCGCTCACTCACCCAGAGATGCAGGCTGACGGATGATGCGGTTTTGCACTATTGCCCTAGTCTTCCTGGGCTGTGGCTGCTACTTTTCCTTGAAAATTCGATTCATTTTCCTACACAGGCATGCAGAAATACTTTAAACTACCCACCACATTCTGCTCTCTTGGCAAACTGCCTTTTCACTTTTGAGTTTAGAACTACCACTTGCTGAGTAATGCTACCTCCCTAATGGGAACCCACAAGATTTTTCTTTCTGAGAAAAACCAACATATGGGGAAAGTTCAGCTTCTCTAAGGAAGGTTATACATACATATGGTCAGGTTTTAAGACATGATGGCTTTGAAAGTGAATGCTTATAAACTGATAGCTTTTGTAAATTCAATGCGCTATCTCCCAGGAGAGGGTGCCTATCACAGTTCTTCAAAATTAGCATCGAAGGAAGAAGTACTTATAGAAGACAACACAGGATGTCTAGCCCTGGAACCCAGTTAAGGTAACATTGCTTTCCTTACACTGTGTCTAACGATGAATGCTAAGAAAGATTCCCAAAGCCCTTAAAAAAAACTGGTGTAGGACACTTGCTTTTCTGATTCAAAAGCAAGTAGTATTTTTCTGGGGCTCATAGCTCTGTATAAAAAATTAGAAAGTTCCAGATCCTCTAGGACTCTTTCATTAACTTATCTGCAGTATTGCCATCCTCAATTTTGTTTTTCTATGACTAACAGGTGATGTTACAAAAGCAGCAAACAAAATAATGCTTCTGACACTCTATATTAAATAAACTTACTTTAAATAATTGTTTTCATTTACTTATGTAGTTACATAAACTTGTTTTTCCATTTTATTAGCTCACCCATCTACACATCGTGGTATTAGTTTATCCAAACAATTATTAAGAAATTGCTGCCAAATAGCGGAACGTCTTTAAAAATTCTCCCTAATTCTCTAATATGAAACTGGTTTGAACCAACATGGGAAACCATTTCCCTTCAACAACTTGTAAATATATCAGGACAGAAAATCTTCATAATACAGAAGATAGTTCAAATCACTGAAATTTACATTTAAACCAGGCAGGATACCTTATGAACATGACTAGAGAAGTAAAGCATGGTGTTCTTAGAAGTATGAATACGTGGTATTGTTAGATATTACAGGAATATTAGCCTCTCGTGGATGAGAATTATCAGAACGCTACATTATTCAACCGGTTGTCACCAGTACTTCCAGACATGTGGTCATTGTCCACAATGTTTCCAATCCAATGATAGTTGGAACTCCAGGAACCATGTGTTATTATCTCTGTTTGGGGAACTGTGAGGTGAATAAAAACTCCATTATCCACCAGTCTATGTGAAAATTTAGAAAATCTTTATCGTACTTCTGATTAATATTTAGTTGGCAATGGCTTATAAAAATAACATCAGGATTTTTTTAATAGTCACCAGCCTAATTAATAGCTAGCATTCTATAAATCAGCATAAACAAAAGGAACATTAGAGGAAACGTCCTGGCATAGGAGGGCGAACTGTTCTCTCTAAAGGATCCGTCTCTGTACAGGGGCCACAGCAACCGCTCGCTGCGATTTGGGGGAGAAAACGGTCACTCGTTGAAAAAGGAATCTAACCACACTTGGTAAGGAGAAGTTAAGCTGAAAAACAAATGTGTACATTTCATGACAAAATGTCCATTCAGAAATACGAAGTTTCACTTAAAGTTGCTAAATCACATATGTGACCATCGTTTGTGTCAGATATGATTTTTTTATCCTTAATTATAAGAGCTACGGCATCATCTAAATTTTCTTCCTTTGCATATTCAGGACACATCATATTGTTATTATGATTTATTGGGTGTTAAGTAGATGATTTAGAAAATAGCCAAAGCCAGGATGTGCTTGTTGAGAATATCGCTAAATGTTGGGCTAGGACAGGACTTATGTCTGACTCACGAAATAATTCTAAAGAGTGAACAAGCTGTGGTGTATGGAAATCAATGTTGAATGAAAATACTGGGTTTTTTTTTAAATATATATAATAGCAAAGTCATGTATCTACTCTTTTCTTGGCTGTCCACTCTCTTTAATACTCAATATGTATCAGGAAACATCCCAAAAGTTTTCAATCCCTTTTGCAAGACAACAAAAATATAAAATGGCCCTTTCCCCCAGTTTTAGGGCAGAACGAGGTGCAAAAAAAATACAATTTCAGAAGGGAAAATTTTTGCCAAACAGTTACAGTTATGATTTTAAAATATCAAGGAAAAATGCCATCAATGCTTTTTAGTAAACATATATTTTTAAAGAGCAGTCTGCAAAATAGTTTTCTAATTGACATACATAGTTAATTTTTCAATACATGTAGCTTGGAAATAAAGGATTTATTGCAGTTATGAGCGGCTCTGTGCAGTCCACCCTCCTGAAACAACTGCAGCTCCTTCTAAAAGGATGCTCTCCAACCGAGTAGAAGGAAAGAAGAGGCGGTTGGAGATGATATAAAGCACTAACCTTCTGAGGGACACTCTGAAAGCTCTCTTAACACAGTCCTTGGCACAGGGTACCCCTTTGTCAAGGGCACAGACAGGGAAGGAATGAGACGGACCCGCAAGAACTGTTGTACATGCATAGGACACAAATTTGAATCTTCTATTAAAAAGATGTTTGTTTTCAGGTTTTGCTTAGGGACCACAACCTGGATGGCATGTTTGGTATTACAGAAACCCATCCCCAAGGTCAGGGTATGAGAACTGAGTAACATCTGAGTTAACATCCGAGAGCAACTAAGTTAAAATCATTTAAATTCATAAATAAAAAGCACAACAGAGGTCTCTTGGTCAAAGGTTAAAAGCTGATGCTTTTGAGGTATGTATTTTATTAAGTCCAATTCTTAATAATCCCTGCTTCACTGAAAAATCCTGATTGGAGCACAATTAACTAGCATTGCCAATGTCAGCAGCCCTTTGAAGTCAAACAAATGATTGATCGATCGGTACAATCTCTGCCATCGTCCACTACTCTGAGACAAAACGTAGGAAGTATCCACTTCTGTACCATTTTCACCAACACAGTTTTACATCTCTGCCAATACTGTTACGATACCAGTTTGGACTGTTGGGGACACAAGGTAGAGTTAGAATTGTTATGGCTTCTTGCCTCACGTCTATATGCACGTGAGTTGGCGATACTTGATCTTCTCCCATTTTATCATTTTAAGAATGAAGAAAACGAGGCCAAAGGAAGTGCGGTAATTTCTGCAGTGTTACTTTATTTGTAACATAGGAACTGTTGGAATCCAGATCTTTCAACTTGCAGTGGAAAACAAAAACAAATCTTGCTGTTCAACTTGAATATGTTTCCCTTGAGCTCAAAGGAAAACCCTAATGTTTTCTGCCATTGTTCTACTTACTTCTGGCCAGAGCGTGTAGACCTCTAGGGCCGCCCCTGCTGAGCATAAGTGTCCATGAGGGTTAGTATTAATTAAAAAAAAAAAAAAAAAAAGCATAGGGAACAGAAAGGCCTTGGTACATAGAAGGTGTTAAGTGCAAAATGGCAGGGATCGTTGTGTTGTCATTAAATAAGTTATTATAAGAATAAATAAGTACATACCCCTTCCTATAGACACACACGTGCAACATAAGGAGAAAGCAGGTGGGTACACATTACATATAACCAAGCTAAATAACATCACCTGTTAGAAGAAAAGACAATTCTTTAATAAGCTTTTCACAGTGTTTAAATGTGATGTGTACAAGTTAAGAAGATTGGTGTCAGGAATTTCTTGTTAGAATGCCAGCTCTGTCAATTAGTAAACACATAAAAATTACTTAAACTCTCTTAGCCTATTTTCTCTCACCTGTAAGACAGGAATAGTAATATACAGAGGTATTTAATGATGAAATGGATTTACATATAAGACACTGTGCACACTGACAGGCATATGTGAATAAATATTGCTACTTTTATTAACACAGTGATGAAAACTACCTATTTTTGTGTCTTGGTAGATGGAAGCAATCTCATAAAAACCTAAGTAAGTACCTGGATAGTATCTATACCCATACCTATTTCGGTATCTCTGTCTGTATTATATTTGCATTTATATCTCTATCTCTACCAATCCCTAGAATGTAGTTCTACCCATTAAGACATATGTGATTTTATGGTTTAATGTAACAATGCTGATTCATAACTGAACTGAGAAAGCTTGGCATATATCACAGTCATGCTCAGTAACTAATACAAATATTGTGAGATGCTCTTCAAGAAATCAAAGATACGGGCGCCTGGGTGGCTCAGTGGGTTAAAGCCTCTGCTTTCGGCTCAGGTCATGATCTCAGGGTCCTGGGATCGAGGCCCGCATCGGGCTCTCTGCTCGGCAGGGAGCCTGCTTCCTCCTCTCCCTGTCTCTCTGCCTGCCTCTCTGCCTACTTGTAATCTCTCNTAAAAAAAAAAAAAAAAAAAAAAAAAAAAAAAAAAAAAAGAAATCAAAGATACTAGTGTCCTGAGTTGAGAAAACCGGGGCTTGCAGCAGAGACACAACAGGCTAGAGGCCGAGTGGGGGGTTGCTGAGGGAGAGTTTGCATTTTTTTTAACTTATTTATTTGAGAGAGAGAGAGAGAGAGAGAGAGAGAGAGAGGGAACAAGGGCAGGGGCGGAGGAAGAAGGAGAGAACCCCCAAGCAGACTCCCCACTGAGCATGGAGCTGACAAGGGACTTGATCCCAGGACCCTGGAATCCTGACCTGAACTGAAATCAAGAGTGGGACCCTTAACTGAGTGACCCAGGCACACCTGAGAGTTTGTACTAATGCTGTAAATATACCCTTGCATTGCTCTGGAAGCTTCTGTCAATATACTTTTATTAAAAACATCATGGGTTTCCTATAGATCTTATTAGAAGAGCTCCCCTCCATCAGATAAAAATTACATTCATTAATCTCTTTGATAGACTTCCTCTCAGCTTTGGGCTAAGAGTTAGGCACTGTGAGCAATGCCTTCAAGAGCTTCCATTGTCCCATTGGTCTAGTTGAGAGAAACTTCAAGATACACATAAGATCCTTGAGATCTCTTCTTCTTTCTGAACTTTTAAACAAGGTTCTTGCAACTTCAACTTTCTTTTGAACTTCCTCTCAAGCCCTCTTTTAATGACCATGCCACAGATCTGATCTTTTTCAGCGATTTCTTAAATTTGAGAGTATTTTGCTATCCAGAAAGGCTGAGAATGACAAAAAGCTTTGGTGTTTTTTTTTTTTTTTTCACATAACAAGTTCTGGTTCCTTCTATTTCCTCTAAATTCTGCTTGAAAGATGAACAGTTCCATCTATGGTGGTTCCCTCTCTGGTTGTGTCTTCCCTCACCCAGCTATGAGGCACCTGTTGGCGTGTTCTCAGTAAGCTCCTTAGCCAAACTCTTTCCATCACTAGGTCTATTGTCTATTCTCTACACTAACGCAGGTGACAGTCATGTTACGCTGCCTGCTTTTCTCCTGCCTCTGACAACAATTTACACACTGTCTTTTCAGCTCCTACACGCGGCTTCCTCAGGGTCCCAAGGCCTCTGACTCCTGGAAGCTCAGTCCCAAAGAGAGTGCCTTCTGTTTCAACCTTCTTTCACAGCAGCACCTCTCTTCGAGGTACTAATTCTGTTCTGTGTAACAAACTGCTCCAATGCTTCGTTTGAAGACAGACCGTCAGGGAGAGTGTGGAAGGGTGGCCTGGTCCTGCTCCATGTAGTTCGTATCAGCCGAAGTGGCCAGGACTGAGGCTCAACTTCCAGAAAAATCCCTTATTTGCAATTCCGATGCCTTGACGCTCTTCTATCTCCCTCTCCTTAAGGATGTCTCTTCCTCTGGTATTTCCACATGGCTGGGGCTTCTCACACTGGTACCCTCAAGATTAGCTGCACGTCTCACAGTGCTTTCTGACTCAACAGGGAAAGCAAACTGGAGGACCAGTGAAAGTGTACGCCTCCAGTGGCACATTATCATTGCTGTCATCTTCCAGTGGTCAAAGCAGTTACAGGGTCCACTCAGTTTCCAGGAGATGGAGAGTGAGAGTCCTCCTCTCAGCAGGGGAATGACATACTGGCTTTGCTGAAGAGCATGTGGGATTGGAGATATGATGAAGGCCATCTTTGAAAAATATCCTTGGGCTAGAATGCATCAGGGTGAGTGTGAGGCTGAGAGCAATCTATACTCAGGGAGACCACGAGTGTGGCTATAGTGGGGAGCTATTGAAATAGTGCAGTTACCAGCATCCTTTCATTTAATCCATATCCAATCCTTCTTGGGTCAAGCAATTACTAAAGACGTTGGATGCCCTGGAACAATAGTAGTACCTGGGACAGCATTATTATGAGGTGGACAAAGGATGGGGAAATCAAGATGAAAACATTAAAGCTTTCCTATCCTGAGACACACTCCAAACTCCCAGCCCCTAAACTCAGGTGGAGAAGAACAAACTAGGGTTTGGACTGTTGCTTTCCCTTTACATAAGCATCATATCAAGACAGCTGCTAGTCCCAAGAGAATAACAAATGACTTTGTACAAGCACTCTGAAAGGAAGATAAGGCATAATACCTATACAAGCATAAGAAAAAATGCTCACTATAAAAGAAGGTTATTGAAAACTTTAAGAAGCCACAAAGGTGTAGTAGAGCATTCTCATCCATGGCTCCAATAATTCCTTCCTCTCTCTCTCTGCATAGTCTTTTACAATATGACATTGATGTTTCCCCCATAAAGATGCTGGAGTTCACTTCTCCACCACCTAAACCTCGTGACTTACTTTGGCTAATGAGACATTAACAAAGATGACATAAGCAGAGACTTAGCAAGTGCTTACAAACTGGACTCAACTTGCTGCTGGTGAGAAGTCTTCCATTGTCATTGGAGAAAGCTGACAGCCTCTTGAGGGATGATACTATCTGAAATATAGATGAGCCATGCCAGTGAAGGTTTCTAGAACAACAAGCTCCCAGCCAAGTGCTATCACCATCTGTAAGGCATCTCTGTGAAATGATCTTAGATAACCCAACACTAGTTGAGGCATTAATGACTACTGTTGAGTGAATGACTTCAGATAAGACCGGCTACAAAGCCACCCAACTGAACAGAGTACAAACTGCTAACCACAAAATCATGAGTTAATAATTTGATTATTGTTTTAAGCCACTACGTTTTGAGTTGGTTTATTTTATAACAATAGATAACTGACACAGAAGAAGAAGATATTGGAAATATTGGGTATAAGAATGATAATTGTTGAAATGTTTAAAAAATGAATGACAGTATTGAAATGGTCAAAGTTGAAGTACTTTCCCAGAAGGCAACAAGAAAATACTAATAGATATGGAAGATAGACATATAAGGCTATGCATACATCTCAGAATTAAAGTTTAAAAATGACAAAATATGAGAAATATTAAGCTAATAATAACATAATTAAAGAATCTTATCAGACCTCAAGCCAAAACCACATATGAGTACTGAGCAGCATATTTTGGAGAAAAAAGTAAACAACTTGAACCCAATAATAACATTTAATAAAATCAAAATCAAGAGAAAATTCTGAAAGATTATGAAGAAAGAAAAGAGAAAACAATAGCAAACACAGCCCAACAGAAATAAACATAAAGCACCTCAGAAAGTAGGATTATATTCACAGCAATCTTCTGGAAATTAGGATTATATTCACCGAGATCTTCTGGGCACAAAAATAAAGATAGTGGGCGCCTGGGTGGCTCAGTGGGTTAAAGCCTCTGCTTTCGGCTCAGGTCATGATCTCAGCGTCCTGGGATCGAGGCCCACATCGGGCTCTCTGCTCAGCAGGGAGCCTGCTTCCTCCTCTCCTTGTCTCTCTGCCTGCCTCTCTGTCTACTTGTGATCTCTCTCTCTCTCTGTGTCAAATAAATAAATAAATAAAATCTTTTAAAAAAAAATAAAGATAGCTGTATTGTCAGTGTTAAAGAAAAACATTGCATATAAACTATTACTTAAATTCAAGAGGGAAACGAAAGATATTTTTAGCACACTCAAATTTAAAGAATGTTTAGATGTGTTATAGCAAGAATAATGACTTCAGGAGGATATACTGCAATATGGAAATAAAGGTGAGCAAAGTCTTAGGAACATTTATTGTTCCCTAAATGAGCAATTGACATATATTGTGTATGGGCGGGTGTGGCAAGAACAAAGATGATAAGTGTGTTCTAAGTCCCCCGTCTGATTTGGACAAAAAATATAGATGTTGACTATCACAAGACATTGGTAGGGAATGCAAGCATAACTCTATATAAATGAATTAGAGGTAATCACCATATGAGTAGAACAATGTAAAATGTTCATTTCAATTAAGAAATATTCAGTTCATTCAGGACACCTGGGTGGTTCAGTCTGTGACGTGTTTGCCTTCTGCTCGGGTCATGGTCCTGGGGTCCTGGGGGGGGCAGAGCCCTGCATGGGGCTCTTTGCTCAGCGTGGAGTCTGCTTCTCCCTCTCCCTCTGCTGCTCCCCCATGTTCGTGCTCTCTCTGTCAAATAAATAAGTAAAATCTTAAAAAAAGAAAAAAGAAAGGGGGCACCTGGGTGTCTCAGTCGGTTAAGCAGCTGCCTTTGGCTCAGGTCATGATCCCAGGGTCCTGGGATGGAGCCCCGCTTCTGGCTCCCTGTTCAGCGGGAAGCCTGCTTCTCCCTCTCCCACTCCCCCTGCTGGTGCTCCCGCTCTCACTGTCTTTCTCTCTGTCAAATAAATAAATAAAATCTTAAAAAAAAAAAGTCAAGAAGAAAAATTCAACCCACCCAATGGAAGATGCAAGTAAAAACAGATAAATTACTAAATAAATAAAGCAAGAAAGCAAAAGAAAACTTTTGTGATTATAATAGATCTACAATAATTAATTAAATTATAATTTAATTTGCTATGAACATATTAAGGGTTAAATATGTCAATAAAAGGAGCGTTTCTGATTCAATATCAAATGATATCAACTAAAATGAAATCCACCAGCAAGATATCTATAAGAGAAGTATTCAACGTAGTTTACAGACATGGAAAAAATGATTAGCAAAAGGTACCCCAGCCAAATATGTATACCCAGATGACACTCTTAATATTAACCAAATAGAATCAAAGCAAAATAAACATCAGGAAAGAAAAAATTTTAACATATATTTGTTAACATTTATTTGTAGAAGAAAATATGGCAAACTGAAAGAATGTTCCCGAACATGTATGCAGCTAAGATTTAGCCTCAGATTAACATTTTTCTAAAAAAGGATAAATGAAAAAATAGCGAGAGAATTATATTAAATAATAACCGTAGTTTAAAATTCTTAATGCAATCCTCTCAGAAACTGATTAAATATATCTAAAATTAGCAAAGATTAAGAACACATGGTTATAAGGTCATAAGCAGAAATTTAAATTCAACAAAAATAAACATATTTTAAACTCCTAGTAAACATTTATTAAATATAAATGCATCCTATGCAAAAAACAAAATTGGTAAATTAAAAGAATAAGCGTACAGTCATCTTGGGCCTTACCCTGTCCGTTCATACTGGCTTGCCTGAGACCGTTGAATGTTCAGCTCTCCCTAATTTCTCTGTTCCAGCACAGACGTCTCGTCCATACCTACCAGAGAAGCCTCCCCTTGTCTCACAACTGTGCACTTCCCTACCCCCAGGCAAATGCTGTGAGGTTGATAATTACTTTCTCATGGTCTGACCTCATCTCCCCTCACTGGTTCTAGACTAATTACTAGGTTAAGGTCTCAAGTTGAATTAACTGGGGAAGTCCTATCTATTCTGAGACAAAAGAGATGATCAGCAGAATCTTGAAGGTGCTACATACCCTTGAAAGCAGCACCTCCAGATGATTCATTGTAAGCCGTTATTCTCTGAAGGCTTCAAGGAAACATTCCAGTAGTTTATTATCAGTACCTGCTGCGGGTGTCCTTGTCAAATCATTAAATTCTGAGTCATGGGAAAGTTCTTCCATATCAAAATTGCCTTATTGATATTTATATTTTGTCCCCAGCCTGTCAACTGTTCATTAATTCCCAGTTCTTGCTGCTAATTCTGTTCCTCTCACAACAGTAACGGATTTCCCCAACTGGGACATGCTGATCCTTGAACCTTGTCATTGGTCTAGAATCAGCGAGGGGAAGGGAGGGAAGGGAATTTTAAATCATAAGTGACCACGTTACCTTCAGTATGGAAAATAACTGTTTTCCTATATTTGAGCAAATATTAGAGTTTGAGGGTTAGACTGAGTTCAGAAAAGAGAAAATAGAGATAGTCATATTTTTGCTCACCGAGTACATAGTCTGCTAGATTTACACCCGGTTGTCTCCCTTTGCTCCGGAAAACAAATTTATTTCCAAATTTGACTGAAGTATTCCTCATGACATGCATGGAGCTACCAAGGAGGTTGCACCTGAAATCTTACCCTCGATACAAAAATTTTTCTCAAAACTGCAAAAGGGAAAAATATGTGTAAGAGATGCAACAGCTAGGGAAGCCTACAGCACTTATCAAGAATGAGTCGTGAGAATTCAAGGGAATAGTCAAATTCATGTCAAATATATTATCTGTGCCAATTTGTGGTCACGGCAATTAATCTTTTTGTTTGTTTTTGGAATTTCTCCCAACGTTTTTTTTTTTTTTTAATGACTAAGTCCTCAAGGGAAGAGCAAAGCTCTTACATAAAGTCTCTTTTCTTCACGTTTTTATTTTCCTTTGCAAGAAGATTCTATTGAATAAACAGAGAGTAGATTTTCAAGGCAGTGAGAGAAGAAGGTCAGATTGATTCATGAAGAGCTGGAGTGCTATGCTAGAGTAACACTTCTTACACAGCCCAAGGGTCAAGGGTCTGTTTTGCAAAACCTAGGCCAACTGAACTAGACAGTGATACTAAGAGTATATAGTACCCTTAAGAAGACTGAAAGAGTTATCATTTTGACCCTCCAAAATAGGAAAAAAGCATTCAATAAATGAAAATAGATTGGATAAACAGATAGGGAAATAGATGAAGATAGATAGGTAGATGATAGATAGAAGACTGATAAAAGATGATAGAAAATAAATATTCATGTCAGAATTTAATACCTTATTTTTACCCATCAAGAATTTACTTTCAAATACCATACTGTCCATCTTTTTTGAAATGAAGGATTTGCCTTTCCTTAGACAATCTATATATTAATTTAAAGATGGAACACATCATTCTTGTTACCCTTAGCAATAAGGATTTTTTATGATTTATTCTTAGTGTATACCTTTGACTCATATTCTTTTATTTTAGGCACACAACTCAGGATTCGTAGCTACATACATATGGATAGAGGTGCTTGGAAAGAAAATCTGCTCTTCTGGAATACTGAATGCAAAATAAAAGCCCATCACTGAAAGCAGAATTTGAAGACTAGAAATGAAAGATAGAACACAGTTTTCAAAACAATAATTAAAATCTAACAAGTCTGGGCTTTGCCTAAACAATATGAAATGTAAAAATACATTTTTCCACTCCTGCCTCTAGGGTTATAGGATGATTTAGGGTCAGCCAACTAATGCAGAAAATTCACTGGCCGGAGCGCCTGGTCAGTAATGAACATGTGATCAAGACAGTGAGATATAATGACACTATTTCTGTCAAATATTCAGGGAGATTCCATTGGTCCTGGTGTCCGAATGAATGTTTACCTTAGGGCTTTACGAATATGGTTATGTTGTCTGCTGAATATTATTGAGCCTACTCAGGAGTGATAATTTTACACCAATATACTATCTATTTGTGTTATACAGGATAATACAGATGCACTAGCAAAGAAGCAATGCAAGCTTTCAAGGTAGGACAGTTGCCAGAGAGGAAGACGTGAGCTTGGGAATAAAGAGGATCCTCAGAAAAAAAGCCAAGAGCAAAAAATAAAAACTAAAAAAAGCAGAACAAAAACAAATTATTCCAAATAATTTGAGCTTCTGGATTAAATTGTGTCTAAAGTACTAGTCCTGGGTTTTTCAGTTTTATGAGTCAATAAGTCTAGTTTGGCAAAAGTCGATTTACAATGATTTATTGTCATTTGTACAGGAAAGGAGTCCAAATTGATACAATACAATTGAAAGCAATTTTGTCTGATGAAATCCTGCTCTGGTCAAGTTGCACAGCGGGGATAGCAGCAGAGAGGCCACGCTTTTGAGGTGGTGTCCTACCAGGAGTCGAAGCAACAAATGGACAATACAGGTCTTCAGCTGGTTGTTGGATCGTGTGGGATATGTGTCCAAAACAAACCCAGGTTTTTGGTGTTGGAATTGACTGAGTTGATTTTTTTTTTTAAAGATTTTATTTATTTAAAAAAAAAAAAAAAAAAAAAAAAAAAAAAAAAAAAGATTTTATTTATTTGACAGATGGGGAGAGAGAGAGAGAGAGAGCCCAAGCAGGCAGAGAGGCAGGCAGAGAGAGAGGAGGAAGCAGGCTCCCTGCTAGGCAGAGAGCCCGATGTGGGGCTCGATCCCAGGACCCTGAGATCATGACCTGAGCCGAAGGCAGAGGATTAACCCACGGAGCCACCCAGGTGCCCCGATTTCTTTTAATTGTAGTAAAAACACATAACGTGAAATCTACCCATTAACAAAATTTTAAGTGAACGGCACAATATTGTTACCTATATGCATATTGTTGCAGGGCAGATCTCAAGAGCTTTTCCATCTTGCACGACTGATACTCAATGCCTGCAGAATCTCCCCTCCCCCAGCCCCTGGCATTCACAATTATCCTCTCTGCTTCTGGGATAGTGGCTCTTTTAGGAATCTCATGTCTCTGAAATTATGCAGTATTTGTCCCACTCAGGTTCATTTCATTTTGCATAATGTCCTCAGAGTGCACTATGTTAGCCCATATAACAAGGTGTACTTTTTTTAAGGCTGACTAATATTCCATTGTGTGCATACGTCACGTTTTCTTTATCTAGTCTTCCATCAGTGGGCAGTGAGGTGGTTTTCTCTGCTTAGCTATTGTGAATAATGTTGCAATCAACATGAGAGTGCAAGGATTTCTTCAAGATCTTAATCTCAGTGCTTTTGGATAAATTTCCAGAAGTTAGATGATTGGATCATATAGTAGTTCAATTCTTTATTTTTCCTCCATCCTGCTTTCCATGGGGGCGACACCCTTTCCTACTCCCACCAACAATGCACGAAAAGCTCAGTTTCTCCCCAACCTTACCATGCTTCTTATTTTCTGGTTTTTCTTTGTTTGTTTGATAGTGTGTGTTTGATATTTGTACGTCTTCTTTGGAGAAATGTTTATTCAAGTTTTTTGCCCATTTTAATCAGATTATTGGTCTGTAGGTTTTATTGTTTGTTTGTTCATTTGCTGTTGAGTTTAGGGGTTCCTTATGTATTTTGAATATCAATCCCTTATCTGATATATGTTTTTTTTTTTGTTTGTTTGTTTTTGTTTTTTTTTTTTTAAAGATTTTATTTATTTATTTCACAGCGGGAGAGAGATCACAAGGAGGCAGAGAGGCAGGCAGAGAGAGAGGGGGAAGCAGGCTCCCCGCGGAGCAGAGAGCCCGATGCGGGCCTCGATCCCAGGACCCTGAGACCATGACCTGGGCCGAAAGCAGAGGCTTTAACCCACTGAGCCACCCAGGCGCCCCTGATATATGTTTGCAAATATTTTCTTTTCACTCTGTTGACTGTTTCCTTCGCTGTACATAAGCTTTCTAGTTTGATGTAGGCCCACTTGTCTATTTTTGCTTTTGACACCTTTTCTATCATACAGAAACAACTAAATATGGCAATTAAGAAAACAGTATATCTTTTCCTTCAATACTATATATTTGTTTATTTGCATTTAACTAAATAATAATGATTATTTAGTCATTATTGAGAGCCAGGCATTCTAAGCAATTTACATGTGGTGACTCATATAAAAAGGATAACCTTATAAGGTATGTGCATTTTATTCATTTTTTTCCAGATAGAAAAACTAGGGCACAGTGAGATAGAATTATAAAAGATTTTATTATTTATTTATTTGAGAGAGAGAGAGAAGGAGAGAGAGTGGGGGGAGGGGCAGAGGGGGACAGAGAGAGAGAGAGAGAGAGAGAGAGAAGCAGGATTCCCACTGAGCAGTGAGCCAGATGCAGAACTTGATCCCAGGACCCATAGATCATGAGTCCAGCCCAAGGCAGATGCTTAACCCCACTGAGCCACCCAGGTGCTCTGAGATTGAATTATATACCAAGGAGTGGATTTAAGCATAGGCAGTTTTCCTGCAGAATCCACATGTTTAAACGTTAGATCATGTTGTCTCTCTACTATGTTATTACTTGTTTAATTGAATAAATATTAGTGTGTAAGTGAATGAATGCTTAAGTTAATGAACAGAGTATTGACATGATAAGAAATTACTAGAACTGTCATTTAGAAATATATTAGGAGGAAGACCTAAGTTTGAAAAATTGAACTAACCAAAATATTCTGTATATGAGAAAGAATTTCTATTATTTGTTTATTTTAAGAGATAAAAGATGGGATGCCTGGAGATCCTAGTCTTGGTTTTAGCTCAGGTCATGATCTCAGGGTCGTGGGATCAAGCCCTGCAACAGGCTCTAGGCTCGGCGGGGAGTCTGCTTGAGGTTCTCTCTCCCTCTCTCTCTGCCCTTCCCCCCACTTGAGCACAAGCTCTCTCTCTCTAAAATAAACAAATAAATCTTTAAAACACAAGTACATAAATTGGACCTATTATTATGCAGAGAAACTTCTATCAAGAATAGCACAACATGGAGCACCTGGGTGGCTCAGTTGGTTAAGTGTCTACCTTTGGCTCAGGTCATGATCTCAGGGTCCTGGGATGAGTCCCATATTGGGCTTCCTGCTGAGCAAGGAGGCTGCTTCTCCTTCTCCCTCTGTTGCTCCCCCTGCTGTGCTCTCTCTCTGTCAAATAAATAAATAAAATCTTTAAAAAATAAATAAAAAGAGATAAAATATCATCTCTATTTCTTAGTTGGCTATTCATAAATACTTTATTTTATAGGATCCAACATTGAGAAATAAGATAATACAATCTGTTATTTTTTAAACTATTATATCAACCTAGAGGCAAACTCACAGCAACTGTAAGCATCCTCATATAAATCTTTACAAAGATATTTCCTGGGGCTGTACAAAGAGATGGTCGCATAGCCACTTTGACCATGAGGGGACAAGCTTAAGACTAATGTCAATTTACTGAAGATGGTAGTTTGAAAAGTTTGAAAGAGGCTATTTGATATCACTTGGCTGTTGAAATTACCTCCAGAATTTCAGTAGGGAATAATCGATACCATTACCAAGTCGTTTTAGTTTTCCAAAAAAATGTACAAGAATTTTCCCTAACACACACTGAAATTTAGATTTTTGTTTATATAGCTTTTAAAATTGTGTTTAGGTTTGTTTCTATTAAAATTCAACTCTGTGATGAAAACCATTTCAAGAATATTGGTCCCATTAGAAGCACCCCATGACACTCATAGGAAAAAAGTTTAGGTGTCAGAGAAACAAAGAACTGAATGCATAATTTGCAGCTAATAACACATGGAGTCACATCATGCTTCATCCATTTCCTTTTGATAAGCCAGTTTCAAGGATTATCAAATAGCAAAGATAGTCATTGCCACAAGTGTGTGGTAGAGACTTGGTGGGAGAGGAGCAGGTGCCTGGAGATGTGGAGCAGGTGCAGAAGGAACGGGGACCCACCATGCAGGTCTAAGACAGGCTGAGGTATTCACAGACTCCCGCTCACCAGACACAGGTGGGACGGCAGCAGGCTGCAAGACACTCCCTCTCTCTCCCCTTTCTTTTATTTCTACTCACAAGCTATAGGCTTCTCTTCCTGACATCATACATTCCCACTTTCTCATTCAAGGTTGCTGGTTTTCTTCATCTGAAGATACATTTAAATTGTAGAAAGATGAACAGATAAACTACTTGCGATCTTTTTTGTTTTATTTTCCTGTCCCTGTTACCTACGGACACGTCTAGTGTCTGGTGAGAAGGTGAATGATAAGACTGGGTATGCCATTTGCATCCAAGAGAAGCAACGCATGGACCGCATGAATGTCATGGCTCACACCCTCACTTACCCATCGCGTTTATACGCCCAGTGGTTGATCCATGACGTCAAAACTTGGGCTGTACAAACTTGGGACCACTGATAATACCGACCCGTAGTAAGAAGTTGGCGTTAGAGGAATGCAAGAAGGAAAATGGCCATTTTTGTTTCCAAATTAGTTCTTGGCTGCATTTTGTTCAGACAAGCACATTTAAGGAAAAACAAAAAGTTAAAGACTATTGAAAACTTGAGATAAGATTGGATAATTCTTACCTTGAAAGAGTCTATGGTTCTGGAGTTGGCATTGGACCAACAGAGACGCCTTCAGCTTCTCTTTACAAAGTTAATTTTTCCCAAATAACATGAACATGGACAGAAATAATGTAATCGGGAAAGACTTTTTTTTAAGGATTTTATTTATTTATTTGAGAGGGAGAGAGAGAGAGAGAGAGAGAGAGAGAGAGAGAGAGAGAGAACGTAAGTAGGCAAGGAGGGGCTCGATCCCAGGATCCCTGGCATCACGACCTGAGCCAGAGGCAGATGCTTAACCGACTGAGCCCCCCAGGAGCCCCTTGTGAAAAACCTTTAATGAAAAATAACTACCTCCTCCTCCTTCCCTCTTTCTTTTTCTCCAAAGCGATATGTTTTTCATCCCGCAGCTTTATATTTGGGTGCTAAGAGCTCTATCTGTGAAGTTACTAGACCACCCGAGTTCTCCGAGTGAGACACGGCCTATTTATTTCCTGTAATGACAGCTACTGATTTATCTGCTATTCACAGGACACGACCTGCCCCACTTCATCCTTTCATGAGATTTGTAGTATATTTGCTTAAATAAAAAATGAATATTCAGCATGTATAACAACATGATCATGTAAATAGTGTTCGCTCCAAAGTCAAAAGGTGGAATGCAATCATATTTCTTTCACTTAGAAATTTTTTCACTGGAGTTTCAGACTTTTTTTCCCTTCTGCAATGTCCCTTCCTTCATAACAAAATTGTTTTTTAAAACGTTTAACCTAGCAAGTGTTCTAGGGGAATTACATTTTTTTTTTCTTGGTAATCTCTAACCTGAACGTTGTCTCTTCCATCTCCCAACTGATCTAGTTGCCCTCTTGGCTATAAACCCAGGGGTAATCATTCATTCCTTTGTTTTTTCATGCACTGTTTCATGTTTCTTCAGTATAGTGTTCTCTGTTGCTCTGTCCGTATCCACGAAATCTTTAGGGAGGAATCACCTTATCCCACTATCAGATAAAGTGATTTCAATGAGAGTGACCTTCATAACAAGGAGCTTAAACTTCACGCTCTAATTCTTCCTGTTCTAGCTTTGCTGGAGTAACCAGTTTGGGTCAAGAAGAGTGATCGGGTCTTATACCATTATTTTTTTGTGAGAAAAAGGGCTCTCTTTCTCTTGAGAACAGGATGCTGAGAGTGTCTGGATCCTTTGCATTTGCTTGCTGTCAAAGGAAGGGACAGTTGAGTCAACAGGTCGAGGTCATCAATTGTGGGTAGCATTGTTTGAGACTAACACCAACCTTGCCCTTAAACCATTATGCAAATGAGTAAAGACTCCCCACCTCATTATTGTCCTTGCTGTTCTTATTTGCTTTTGCTTGTGCTGGTTTTTATTGGTTTTCAGGTATTCAAAGTGGAACGTAACCTAAATGATACATCAGATCTAACATTTTTTTTGGTTTAATATTCTGTTTGGCTGAGATGCACTGCCATATAATATCCTGCGAGAAGCTTACAAAAAGAAGAAATTGTTCTGAGTCTTCCATAACTGGAAAGTCATTTTTTGACTTTCATTTAATTGATAGCTTTGTGAGCTATAACATTGTAGATTGAAAATATTTTTTCCCTTGGTATTTTGAAAACATTTAGAGTCTGATACTGAGAATAAGTAGTGAAAGGAAAAAAAAAATCTGAACTCTTACCTGTGTAGTTTAACTGCATTTTTCTTTCTCGGAGCATTCAGCATATTCTCATTATTCTGATTATCTTAAATTTTATGAGATTTAAACTTGGTATATTTAGTCAGCTTTGTTTTTATTCATCTTGGGAGGAGCCTCAAAGTGTACTTCAAGTTGGAGACTTTCTCGAGTATCTGTTTGTCCATACTTTGTTTTATTTTTTAAGAATAATGTGATTAAAAGATAGTGGGGGATTTGGGTACATTTATAAGACTTGTCTATTGTCAAATTTGCTTAAGAATGATTGGAAGCAAGCTAGATGTAATTATGCGGAGAGATAACCACATTCTAGACTATGGATTGCCTTTCTATTAAGAAAGTTTAATTTCCCCAGAGATGAAAGCTTGGATCTCCTGCCTGGGGAACGGGAGGGCAGACAGATGCCAGACATGCAGCATTCTGTGCATGAAGGCAGGGTATGACAGTCTACAAATGTATATAAAGATTTTCAGTTAATTCTCCTCTTTTCAGCCTGGATGAATGTCTACCCTCCTTTGTATTTTGCATCTCCAGCACTAAGTGAAGCTGAAATGCCAGAATTGCATGGCAGATAGTGGTCAAGGGATGGAAAGGCTCGGGTAAATGGGTATGCTAGGGTGGGTGTACTGTGTAAAACCTGCGGAGGATTACTATCCACAATAAAGGCCAGGGCACCTACCATTAACTATCATCATGAGGAATGAGCTGGTGACAAGAGCACCAGCATCTCCAAATGTTTAGTGGTGGCCCTCCATCTCATCAGGGTACATGGCAAGAGAGGTCATGACAGGATTAGCCCACTGATAGCAATGGGGATGACAGGACCCTAAAACTAAAGAAACCAAGTGGACAGAGCGCCACCATTATCATGTTGGAATGAGAGCAGGAAAGAAGGCTAATCCAGTGAAAGTTACAGAGACAATTAGTAGAACACAGGGACCCTAAGAATGACATAGATGAGAGGTCAACAGGATTTGTACTACCAGAATAAATCAAGGAGAGATGCCCCGGATGACAAAACCACCTTCCAGATGTCAAAATCTTTTGTTCCATTTCTGGACCTGAGCCAGCTCTGAACTGGAGCCCACCTGCTGAAGAAGAGGCCATGTTCCCAGAAGGAAGGACTCAACAATGCCGCCATAGTCCTTGGCAATGCTGCCTCTGTCCTTCCACTGAGGGCCCTCCACTCATGTCCTTGGGCAAATGTGTACTGAGCATACTCGTTTCCAAGAGCTGCTGTAACTAGGCAGCTTGCACACAATAAATGTCTTCTCTCACAGTTCTGGAAGCTGTAAGTCTGAGACCATGGTGTCAGCGGGGTTGGCTGCTTCTGAGGCCAGGAGGGAGAGTCTGCTCCAGGCCTTTCCTTGAGCTTCTAGTCGCTTGCTCACAATTTTTGGTGCTCTCCGGCTTGTAGAAACATCACCCCAAGCTCTTCTTTCATGTTCACATGAAGTTCATTCTGCGTTTGTGTCTGTGTCCAAGTCTCGTTCTGTAAGGACACCAGTCAGAGGAGGGCCCACCGGTTCCAGGATAACCTCATCTTAACAATTGCATCTGCAATGGCCTATTTCCAAATAAGGTCACATTTGAGGTACTGGGGTTAGTATTTCAACCTATCAATACTAGGGGGACACAATTCAACCCATAATACTGAGGAAAGTGTATGTCTAACCATTCTGAGCACTGTTGGACACAAAGTCTGGGTTGACTGTACTATCTAAAGACACCACGTATAATCATGATCCCTGTCAGAATAGGGACACATGGGAGCCAGGTCACAGATGTCACTCAGTGTGGGAGGGCCAAGCAGAAGCCTGTGGAACTGTCTCTTCACCTCCGCCAGGTAGTGAACAAACCACACTGTGTTGGAGGGAGGTAAGCGCTGCAGAAATCAGAGCCACCTTTAAGAATCTAAATCATGGGTGAGCAAACTACAGCCTGCAGGCCAAATTCAGGCTACAAACTATTATTGCATGGCTCATAAGCTAAAAGTGGTTTTTATGGTTTCAAAAGATCCTAAAACCAAACAAGAAGATATGCCACCGAGATCTGAGGTTCTTCAAAAAGCCTAAAATATTTACTATCTGATCCTTTTCAGAAACACTCTGCCTTCCTGATCGAAGTGATTCAGAGCCCCAGTATGTTGCTGTTGAATGACTACTGACCACTCTGGTCCCTACAGATAAAGGGCAGGATCCAGAGAATGCTGACACCCTACTACAGTTGTGTCCCCCATTGTCAAATAGATGGTTTTCTGTTCCAGCGGAAGAGAGGACGCTGTCAGCAGGCAATACCCAGGTGTCAGCTCCTTCAGCAGCCCCTCACTAGCTGCCTCACTGAGTAGTCTGCAGCCAGTAAAATCTGCAGGCAAACTCTGGCTGGCGGTTATGCTCCAGAATGTCCTGCGGGGTAGGCTGAGGCTTTAGGGGATCTTTCTTCTCTTACCAGTTTTGCTTTGGATTATAGCAGTTGGTACGACCTTAATAGGAAGGTTTGTAATGTATTAATTCAGTTGAAGAAGTAATAGAAACAAATCAAAAGGTGAGCAAATAAATAAATATCTTGCCCAGGTAAGTCAAAGTAGTGAACAGGCCCAGGCTGCTGGTATCTCCGTGTTGTCTTCCCTTTGACTGAGGTCAGATCACGAGCTCTGCGGAGCTGCATTCTCTCCTCCTGTAAAATGCCCCGATTCACCGGATTGCCTGTGGTTCAGACCGAGCACTCTCTCGAAGTCTCCAAATCTAAAATACACGCTTCTGTGCTCACTAAGGTTTGCACAACATCAAAAGAAACTCTTTACCCCCCAAATCACGATTTTATGAGCATGAAAGCTTTCCTAATGCAAATTTACAAGTCTTCATCTATGACTATGACTAGAAATGTGAAATGTCCCCACTAACTTCAGGACATTCCGTTTCCATATGTTTTGGGGCAAATGGATTTATGTGGAAAGAAGTGGGCATTCAACCCAGGATGATATTCTGACGTGGCTATTGTCCATGTAGTGAAAATAATTGCCATCGCCTTAAACAGAAGTGCAGACGACAGACCTTGATCTCATAGTTTTCCTGAGGGCTGATCTTTTCTCCCCCTTTCTTTTTAAAGATGGGGGTAGGATCTTGTCCCATTGTTAGTGAATGCTAGTAGAAATGATTTTGTCTTTTTGAACTGAAGAGAATAAAATGTATAATTGAATGATTTACATGCCAGATTTTTTTTTTCGAGTCCGTGCCGTGAACACAATCAGGTAACGTGGGTTTGCACTGAGTGCAGACACAGAACTTCCTTGTGGCCTGAGCCCCAGCCCCTTTGCACCAGCAGACTGGAGTCCTAGGAAGGCGTTCCTGACAAACATTAAGCAAGAAAGGGAGGCTTTTTCCCTTTGTTGTGTCAGTGGGAGGAGAGCTTAATTTGGAATGAACAACATTTTATCCTATGGATATCCATTACTTTTTTAATGTTCTCTTTGTTTTGTCCAAACCCAAACCTCTTTGATTAGGTTAAGGTACACAGGCAGATCTACTCCATATTATATCGTCCTAATTAAATGCAGTTAATTGAAAAACCTAACTAAGTTTTTATTTGGCAGATTTTATGACTAGGGCGTTTTAATTAAGTAGAATTTCCAAGGGATATTGATAATAGTATTTGGTTTTAAATGGAGAACAAAATCCCTTCCTTGAGGAAAATGAAAGGAGTGACTAGAAACCGTATTTCTTTGTTTCCTTAATGAACAATCCTGCTGAATCCGATCGTCGGACTTCACAGCGCAGCAGATGAGGAGCGCAGTGAAGCCCCCAAACGGAGACCCACGAGGTCAGGAAAAGTAATTCTCAGCAATCGCCGTTTGGGCAAAGGTGTTTCCCTACCTCGTTGGCTGTGTGTTAGCCTCGCCCCTCTCATGGAAACCTTCCTGAGAATAAGCAGAGAAGCTGCAAGGTGCTCGACTCGCGCTTTTGAAAAGCGGACCCTTCTGCCTGCACCTGCCGCTCTGTTCACCCCACAGCTCCCGACTCATTGCCCCATCCCGCCGGGGACGGGCCCAGCACCTGCCCGGCCAGCCCTGTCCTCGCAGCGCGCAAAAAAGGCCTGCCCAGAGAAGGGGCGCGATGGTGGGCCCCAGAATTCGGTGACGAAGCCAGAGTGGGGGACGTGGACTTCAGCTGTGGCAGCTGGGGGCGGCGGGGCTCCGCACCAGCCGCTCCGGGCAAACCTCTGCTGTTTCAAAGTCACAGTGGGTCTTGGCTGATGGAAGAAACGGCACACGATACTTGGTTTTCCAGCATTGATTTGGAGAGACAGGGGGGTGCCTTGGAGTACCGTGGATAAAAATGAAATTTCATCATGGTAGTCATATCACGAAATCAAGTAGCAAAAAATCATTTTAGGTCTCTCCCCCTCCTTTAGCTTGTTTCGATGGGAGACATAGTACGCATTATTCAGAGTCAGGCTCAAAAATTCCTGCTCATAATTCACGTTTGACATAGTGGGGTCTGACGATAAAATAAAAGCTGTATTTAGAAGATACCGTGTTCAGGGAATGTGATGCTCTGAGTGTGTTATGAAGTTATCCTTTAGCATATTACAAAGGAAAAAGGATTTTTGAGCTTCTTGCTGTAACTATGGAAACAGTATAGTCTTAAAAACAATAGCGGGGGCGCCCGGGTGGCTCAATTGGGAAGCATCTGCCTTCCACTCAGGTCGAGATCCCAGGTGGGATCAAGCCCAGCACTGGGCTCCCTGCTCAGTGGGAAGCCTGCTTCTCCCTCTGCCACTCCCCCTGCTTGTGTTCCCTCTCTCACTGTCTCTCTCTGTCAAATAAATAAGTAAATAAATAAATAAAAATCTTTTTAAAAATACCAAACATTATCAGAATATAAAGCAAATCTATCCTATACTCTTTATTTCTAAACATAATAGACACTTTAGAACTCTCCAGGCATTTGTCAAAAACCCTACTATGTAAACATAGATAATTACATTCAATCACTTCTTTGAGTTTATGACATTAGATCACATAACACATGGGAGAGTGACATGCATTCATGAAGATTATAATGTAAATTTTGACAGGAACCAACATTATTGAAATTGATGTCGTTGTTTCAAATATTTTTAAATGTATCAAGTATATGTAAGAGCCACTTCCCTTAAGAGAAATTTCGTTCTAAATATGTTTATTCTGTCTATTAATAATACTTTCGGTAGCCTACAGGGCAGGATTCTAATTAAATTACTTATGTCTACAGAAGGTTGAACATTGAAAAGGATAGAGTGTCAATGAAAACATTCGGAATTCAGTTACCGTAGACCATATTTCATCTAATTCAATAAAATGAAACATAAAGTATTCATGTAATGTTTTATAAGATTGGCTTGTGAAAGAGGAAAAATTGACTTTTTGTAAAAGATAGAACAGAAAACATTCATTTGGCTCTAACGTGAGTTCATGAAACTGTAAGTTTTGTAAATTTTTTGTCACATGAGAAATGCTTGCTCACAGGTGGAACGTTCTTTACCCCAGAGAAGGACACCTACAAGAGAGAATTAATGATATTTTAAGTCCCGGTCCAGAGAAAATTTAGCATCATTAAACTGTGAATGTTAAAGGAAGCTGGACACCTTTCTACCCATACTTTCTATGCCATTTTTACTTTAGATTCAAGTGTACGATTTTTATATTTAAGTGCACAAGTACAATCCGATCTACTCAATGTATTCTGCATAAGTGATCGAAAATAAATAGCATTTAGTTTTATGCACTTTTCCTATGGATCAATCAGTATGCTAATAAAATGAAGCAGCAGTACAACAAATTACTTCTGAGATTCAGAATAAAGTGTTGTTTTAATTTTTTTTAAGATTGTATTTATTTATTTGTCAGAGAGAGACAGAGCAAGCACAAGTAGGGGGAGCAGTAGACAGACGGAGAAGCAGGCTCCCCACCGAGCAAGGAGCCCAATGTGGGACTTGATGCCAGAACCCCAGGATCATGAGCTGAGCTGAAAGCAGACGCTTAACCCACTGAGCTACCCAGGCATCCCAAAGTGTTGTTTTAATTAAAACGATTATAAATACTAATGGATTGCTCCTCACTACTCTGCACTTACTAAAAGGTTGCTGGCCGTGAGAAAGTCATTTTTAAAAAAATATATTATTTTTTGTAAAGATTTTATTTATTTATTTGACACAGAGAGAGATCACAAGTAGGCAGAGAGGCAGGCAGAGAGAGAGGAGGAAACAGGCTCCCCACTGAGCAGGGAGCCCGATGCGGGCCTCGATCCCAGGACCCTGAGATCATGACCTGAGCCAAAGGCAGAAGCTTTAACCCACTGAGCCACCCAGGCGCCCCCAAAATATTTTATTTTTTAAACTAATGTACTTAATAAACCTAGAAGATAAACTTTATAGGTCTGGTTTCCACTAAACAGCAAGGGCAGGGATCATATTCTTTGAATTTTCTCTGCTTTGTACTGTCTGTCAGATTTCATCTTTCTCCTCCATCCCAAATGCAGTCCTCTGTTTTGTTAGTGACATCACTAGCTTCTGCCTCATGGCAGTTTAAACCTTCACGATAACATCCTAGTTCCAGTGCATGAATGTACCACAGTGTGTTTCCTTACTGACATGTTGACGTACACTTGGTTTTTTTTCCAGTTCGGGCTGTTATAAACATTCTTATGCAAGTTTAAAAAAAAGTTTCAGTTCCTCAAACTTTCAGTTCATATCTCATTACTGCCCAGTCTTCATCTTCAGTAAATATCTGTCAGTTTTCCTTAGAATTCAGGGAACATTGTCAGTAAAAGTAGGTATGTCCCTTGTGTTTGGGCCGTAGATTCACTGAACTTTAAATCTGTGTCCATTTCCTGCCAGACAGTGAGTTTAATGTGAGGTGGTTATGATCAATTCGAAATTTGGTGAGTGGATTTCTCTCTTCAGCATCTGGTAAACGGAATGTCTTATCTGTGACAAATATTGCTAATTTTTTATTCGTCTGGTGGCTGGAAGTGGCGTGTATGTGTATCCGTTCGGTGACAGCAATGTCTGGTCTGAGGGAACAATCTTCGTGACACTTCACAGAGCTGGGGAACATCAGAGTCGATGATCCCGACCCCAGAACCCGGCGTAGGACATAGTCTGTTGTCACAGAGAATATTCTCTCATTTTTTGGCTTTTAATGGATCACCGTCTTATGGATCCAAAAAAATATTCTCAAATGCATTAAATAGAGGGATGCCTGTGGGGCTCAGTCGGTTGAGTGTCTGCCTTTGGCTCAGGTCATGATGCCGGGGTCCTGGGATCAAGTCCCGCATCGGGCTCCCTGCTCAGGAGAGAGTCTGCTTCTCCCTCTGGCCCTCCCCCTCCTTGTGTGCTCTCTCTCTCTCTTTTTCTCTCTGACAAATAAATAAAATGTTAAAAAATAAAAATTGAAATTTGCATTAAATAAAAAATGTCACGTGCTAAAGAAATAGAAGTATGAAAATGACTCCTCATAACTAATAAACTCATCTTCATTACCACCACCAGCATGGCAGACTTACCAGGACAAGAAAAGCCACTCTAGTTTTTACCATGAATTTTTTAGGAAAATGTTACAAGCAGATTTTAATTGTAATTAGGGTTTTCTCTCCTACAAATTATAAAAAAACAAGGGCAGGTTGTTACCTGTAATTTCCAGTATAGACACATAGAAATGCATGACCGAGGTTTTAAAATTTTAAAATAAAATTGTTACTTTGGAATTACTTCAGATTTACAGAAAAGCTGCAAAGGTAATAGAGTCCTTGTAAGCCCCTTGTCCAGTGTCTGCTGATGTACACAGTACCAGGCACACTTGTCACAGATGAGAAACCAGCACTGTCAACTGAAACCAACTACTGCCAACTCCAGTCCACACTTGATTTTCATTTTAGGATTTTTCTCCCACTGACACCTTTGTTTTTCCTTCTATGTCTCAATCCAGTACACCACACTGTAATTAGAGCATTAAGATTTTTGATAAGTTCCTGAAATTAAGTTTAAACTGTGTGTATTCATAAAATTGATGATTTTGTATCATCATAATATTTTCACAAACATGATAATATTATATAGAAATTCAAATAAAACAGAACATACTGGGAAATATGAGACTGTCTAAATTTAAAATATCAAGGAGAAGAGTCTCCAAATAATTTCTAAAAATTAAAAAAAATCTCTAAGAAGTTTAACTTTTATCGGTTATTATGTTTTTCACATTTCCCTTTTAATATTTTTTCTTCTTACTAATATTTTGATATAAAATCTAAGACATGGTTTTGGAAAGTCTGTGAGATACAGAAGAAAATTCAGTTGTTTGACCTACAAAATAACAACTGTATTTTTAAGAAACAGAGCAATTTTACTACATAGCACTTTCTACAGCAGAAAAGTAATAGTCACCGCTTAATATTCAAAGGGAGGCAACAGTTAAGCAAAAATCACATACTCATGCTATTCATTACAAAATCTGCATGTATTCTAAGCAAAACCTTTTTACTTTTGAAAAACCTAAATGGAAACCCTGTCTCTACTTGTAAAAAGCTGGTGTGAAAACTGTATTTCAATAAATTGGCCTTTCCAATATTATATAAGAGGAGAAATTGTGTTCTCATCATTCAATCTGCAGAATTCCATCTCAGTGGAGAACAGAGGGATTCCCTAAGCTTGGGTTCATGGGAAGGCGCTATGAAGGCCAAGAAAAGAAGACCAATTTGTCTATAGCCTTGTGTCGAAATACAAACAAAACAGACGACCAGCCAACCTACTCTGGTCAGTAGGAAGCCAGGAAGGTCGTCATTCCTGTGCAGTGATTCCTGCTTAAATGCCATGTTCTCCAGGAGCCCCAGGATCATCCAGAATTGAGAAAGTGCATGTTAAAGAAAAAATTTAAAGTTCTTGTTTTCCCAATTTCCACCCCCTGTACAGGGCTACCACCTTATTTCGGCCGGTGGCCACCTGTAGGGTGCAGTCTGGACTGTGGTAATGACCCCTGGACTAGGACGCCCCGGGGAGAGCACAGCTCAGGAGCTCTGAGGGCCGTTTGCAGAATTGCTTCCTTAGATCATTGCGGCATCACTACTTAATTTGACATCTGCTTTAAAATTGAACATAAATTGATTGATCTGTTTTATTTCTAACATTTCATGTAGAATGATTCCTACACATTTCAAGCTCTTCAAATGCTTTTCCCTTCACATTCTTCCTGTGGTTTTATTTTGGCCACAGTTTCTGGAAAGAGAGAACGCTGACCATCGGCAAAGATTCCTGTTGTCCCTGCCACCCACCCACACCCAAATCTCCATAATGCTGGCAATATGGAAATACTTTAAGAAGATCCAGGTCAACACACACTTGCACACAAATACACACACACACTCACTTGGGTCCCCATATTTTTAAATTAATACATACAGTCTGTAACCTTGACAAAGCAGTCCCCAAAGGAAAGTACTATTATTAGCGCTACTTGCAATCTATTTAATAGTGATTCTGGCAAGGAAGCAGAAAACCAATATGAAAATGAGGCAACATCAGAATAAGCCAACTCTCTTGAAATTTGGTGTTTCATTTAGAACAATTTAAAAGGATGAGGGGTTATCAGATGGTCATTTGTTCATAAACCGCGACTTTCAGGTATAGCCATTAATTTCACAGATGTATAACCACAATAAATTATAATAATAAAAATACCTAAGATTATTTTAGAAGTAAAGCATGACATATTATTCAGAAAAATGAATTAAATATGATGTAGAACTTGGCTGTATATCTGACTCTTAGAATCTTACGGAACTTTTTTCAATTTAGTTTGCTGCTGCAAAATTTAACACATTTTGTATCTTTGTTTTTCTAGAACACTCACTTTATCTATTATGGTAGCTATTTCATAAATTGGTTTGTATTTGCTTATGTTTTATTTATTATAGGATAAATAGATACTTCTATATGTGTCTCACCTACTTCTGTGTGAATTTTCAAATGCAGAGTGTTTCATAGAATTTCCAGGCAAAGTACAATGACATTTAATAAATATTTAAAATTAACTTTAGACCTTTAATAAGATGACATTAGCAAAATTGAGCATATAATAATTATTATTGGCACTTTTGTACATGACATTTGCTAAGTATCCCAAATTAGTATTTTAAAGTGCTTGTACGCTTCCTACTCCTCAAAAATGTGGGAGATGGGAAAAAAGCACCTTTTAAAAAAGATTTCATAAATTATTTGTAATGCTTTTCATATAACTTGAAGAAAATTAACTTCTATGCTATTATACCTGGTGCCTTCTATTCACTCCTATAATATGAACAAGCTTTTGATCTTTGATTTTCTTCATTACTTTCTTTAAAAGAATGTCCTCGAAAGATTGTCAATATTCCTCATATTTAGCCTTGCATGAAACATACACTCTAGATTAATTGTTGCTTAAGACCATGCCCAGCAGCATCGGCATCTGCCCGGAAATTGCCACGATGACTCTCCGAATTCACCCACACCTCGGGAAGCGTCTGATGTGAGATGATTCTCAGGTGATTCATGTGCACGTTCAAGTTCAAGAAGAGTCAGGCCATGAGCTAACAGAAGTTGTTTACTAACCTTGAAGCAGCTATGGTTTTTTTTCCTGATAATGTAGGGTACAACTGACTTAACCTTTTTCTGCAGCTCATATTATGTTTGTGATTAACTCTTAATCCAGGCTTTTCTTAATGAATTGATTTAATTTCAGTCTCTCCCACGCCATGATAATGGTGATGGTCGTAAGAGCAACTATTTCTAGAGTGATTACCTTGTGTCATGTACTGTGCTAAGCATATTATGCATATTATCTTATTTAATCCTCACGTTCCCATTTAGGAAAAAGGAAACTGAATCTTAAGAAATAAATAATTGACCAAAGTCACAAAAGGAAGAGTGATATTTCATTGATGTGATCCCAGTTCTAGCAAACTCCAGAATCTACTTCCTTCAATCCTGCAATCCTTCTTCCTTAAACACACCTACATACAAGACTGGACATTTTTTTCCACCTATGACATTTTGTATTTCTTGTTTCAGTCTTTCATTACAGTTTTTCAAAGCCCATTGTAAATTCTGCAGTTGCCATTCTTCATGACAGCCTCCGAGCTTTGCACTATTGATATATTTGTTTAACTGGTGTTTTATCTCCTAGCAAGGAAATGATAAAATATTACAATAAACAGTCAAGGACAGGACCCGTCTGGCTGGTGCCCACACATCTCGAGCAGCAATCTATATAATGCTTGTTTGTCTAGTAAACTCCACTTTCTGCTGTTATTCAATCCATATATTTATTATATTTCAAGTTGATGACATAGAGATCTTAAGACTTAGAAATCTGCCACAGAGAAGAGGCAGGAAAATGGACAGAATTTAGACTGGACAAGAGACTGTAGGAAAGCTGTGAAGAGAGACCATGTATGAGGAACAGTCAATAGGATCAGGAGAAATTTCCAAAGGCTGTGGCTACCCCGTTCAGCCCAGAAATTGGTGGTGCCTGGTTTTGGAAAAGAACAGAATGTCTTCTTTAATAAGGAAAGTGGTGGGAGTTTTAGTGAGTCGAAGCTTATCCTCAAATCAAAAACCTAGTCAGTCTGAGAAAGGACGTGTCTACTGGGCATAAGTCTGCACCATGGCACCTGACTGCTGCCCAAGGGACGGGTCCGTGGGACCATGTGGCTCTGATAGGCAAGGGGCTTGCACTCATGAGTGCCGCCAGTTTTATTTGGAGAGCAAGAAGACAGAGGTTTCAGATTATAAAACTTATTTTATAATAAACATTCCTTTGAGCTAGGAAAAATATATTTTAGCTAATTTATAGTGAATACCTGTGATAAGAAATAGCATATAAAATATACCAATGAAATATTAACACAAATCTGTATCACAAATATCTAAATATATGAATCATAAAATCTTATAGACTATATACAACACATCAGTAAAATTACGTATATATTATAATTACTATAAAATACACACACATATACTTACGTTTCCTGGCAACCAGATCAAAAAGGAGATAGTTTATGATTTAGTTATGAGAAACAAACTCATGATTATTTAGGGGCACTTTTTTCTCACGACAGTAACTTTGAAGAGGATGAATCACATGGTGCTTTACTTTAATCTCACATAGTAATCAAATGATAAAAATCCTTGACATACTTTAACTGTAAAGTCAGAAACTGACTTCACTTTTATTTTATGCATTAATCTCCCAAAGAAAGTTATTAGTAAAATTCATTGAACTTGTTCAAATATTCTAAACCGTTTTCAGTCTTTGGATGTAAACTTTTATACTGGCTGAAATTTACTATCTAACTACATTGCATCATCAATTACAATGTTGTATTTAAGAGGCTACTAATAGGACAAATTAATGCCTTTGTCACAAATCACATAGTTTTAAGTCTGAAATGGAATTTGGATTTACGATATTCCCTGATGGAATATTTGGTCTTAAAATGTAGAAATTAGACCACACTCAAGTGTTGGAAAAATTAAACAAAAAGGAGTTTATCTTGAAAAAGGGAGTTGACTTCATCCTGTGACAACTGATTTCAAACAGAAGAGCATATGGGACTGAATCAAATATTTATCAAATTAAAAATATGACTTACGTGATATTCTTTATTTCATAAAGTTTCATGCCTGTCTTTGAGATGCTTAAATGTGTGTTGATTAATAAGTCTTAGAAAATAAAAATGGAATGGAATAAACTTAATTAGTTATGCTAATGACAAAATAATCTAACCATATAATTTTACTTACCTTGTCCCTAAAGAGTGTATGTGCCTAGACATAATCTTAAGAGTGTTAGCTATTAAATTATACTGTGACCATCACCTGTAATAATGTCAAGGACTGTGAGATTCAAGTGGACATTTTTCCTTTCGTTGCAAGTCCAGAAATACTCCATTCTTTAACCCTTAGGAGAGAGAGTCATTCTTTATTCTGTAGATTATTCTCAAAAGAGGAATTATACTCACATTCTTCTAATGTTTCCCTATCACCATCACCTCCTACCACCCTCTACCAGTAGACTTCTCAGTTCTTGGAAGCTGCCTACATTATAAGTCCTTTTCAGTGGATGCTAATGTGGAAGTAAGCATGATTTCACTTATTTCCAGAAATGTTTTTAAAGTTGATTGCCTTTTAATATTTTTTAAATGATTGTAAAACACGTTTTGAGAGAGTTAACTAAGAAGGATCATTTTCTCCAAAATTATCAAAATATGTTTTCCAGCATTCATTTCCTATAACTTAAAATAATTATATTTCTTCCAAATGATTCTTTTTGTTGCATTTCAACAGAAGGATACCCAGAATGTATCCCAACTGTGCAAATTCACTCTTGGTTACAAAACAATTATTATTGCTGGAATTGATAATAATCTAATGTCTTGTCACCTGTATGTATGACTAAAAGCAATGTCATTATAGTACCTAATATTTTTTATTCATTTTTAATTCTCAGAAAATGATGACTTGACATGGAAAGATACATGGGTATCATCAAGGACTTGGTAATTTTGGTTTCATATTGAGAAAACATGAAGTATTCTAAGAGCATGCTGGATACAATTCTGAGAAGTATTAGAGCTCAGTAATATTGAGGATAAAGGACCCACCTGAAGTGAGGGTGAGATGCTGAGATTTTCCAGTGGAAAATATTGTCAAATTTACAAATATGAAAAACCATTCAATATCAAATTAGGGTCTCCTGGTATTATGTACAAAGACAATAGAATGAATAAAATTTATAGTCATAAGAAGAAATTACCTAGCACTTTACATGGAAGAGTTCACTGAGAAAAAATAAATCAATGAGACTCACATTCGAGGATGTATGATAAAATTTCAATAAAAAGGCAAATAAATGGGGTTTTTTTGTATCAAGAGGGACAGTTAAGATGTAAATATCACCAAGAAAATTATCTGAGAGTTTAGTAAAATGATAAGGTGATAAAACAGCAATTCATGACATGCCCAGGTAAGCAACATGCTCACAGAATCAATACAGTGTTCTACTGAAGGTTACACAAATCTTGATCTAGATTTTAGAGCTCAAGAACTATATAGATAAGAAATAAGCCAAGAGTCATTTGTTTATCTTCTTTAAAACAGGAGATGCAAATCAAACTTTGAATGGCACCTGCTGCAGTCAATACTCATCCTAAGTGGGCCATTTTTCCATTGCTTTATCAATCTAGAATCCGTTTAGAGTCCCAGAGGCAAGAATTCCTGGTTCTGAGAAAAGGTGCGTATCTAAGTAACCATGCTTTTGATGAAGCATTTAGATGCATGTGAAAGTCACCTTCCTTTGATTTTTTTGTGCTAGTGACTAATCTTCCCTGGCACAATTAATTCATGGTGTTAACAGTTTAACTCTTCAGTCAGTGAGAAGCATTTGCTGTGCATCCTATCTATAATAACTGGTACTAAATGATTTGGGAATAAAAAAATAAAAATGTCCATAGCATGATATATGTAGTATTGTGTCGTTTTCTGGCCAACGATGTTTTACCCGTGTTCTAAAAATGAGAATGAAAGGACAAACCTGAGAAATGTAGAATGTAGGGGATTCTACAGGATAAGCAATCTGGACTTCAAAATGGTATTATTCTCATAAAAGAATGAAAATTTCAGGGACTCTCTAGAGTTGGATAAAATAAAAAGACATGAAAATTAAATGTCCTGTGTGGATCATGAGGAAAAGAATATTGGAAGGGGATTCAGCAACAATTCTGTGCTTTCCTCTCTCCCATCACCAGTGGGAAGCCCCCAAGAAGGAAAAAAGATGAATGAACTCTTTGCTTGTAAACATCCTATTATCAGATATTCCTGCAAGAAGATGACAGTGTTTGCTAGCAAGACCTTTTGCCTATGAAGCCCTTTAAGCAGGATATAGCTGGTTGTCTAGAATCACTTACAACGAACAAGGCTGCATTCTGAGGGTTGGTAGAGAACAGCTCCCTGAAATACCACGTAAGTTTACAGCAGCTGTGCGACTGAGTGCAAAATATTTTCATAATAAAATAACTCTCAACCATGTAAGTAACGGGAAGCGCGCAACTTGCCCAAAGACCTCTTATGTACTTCAAGATCAAAGGATGTCAAGGTGGTGAGAAAGGACCTTGGAGAGCTGAGTTGATGGTTTCAAATCTTTACTTTGTTTGGATCTCTTGGGTTTGGTCTTTGCAACTATTAATCTTATCCTTGGCAAAATGTCAGATTCTTGCGAGTCTAATTTGATAATCTGATTCTGGTAATGTAGCAGCAGCTGGTCATCAGGAGACTGTCAACACACTGGCTAAGCACCAAGAATCTGTGCCTCCTGGTGTCCCCAGGTCAACCCAAAGCTTAGAAGAAAAGACTCTCACGCTTGCTCACTATCTTCCCTCCTGCTTATGGTCAGGGAGTCCAGACATATTCCAGCGGAGACGAGTGTTTCACTACCTTCAGTGAATGCACAGATATATTCCGTCCCTGGGCCTGTGTGTCATCAGTCTAGGGTTCTCTAATGATTGTCTCTGCCCTCTTATCTGGAACAGAGTGGGGAAAGTCTTGGGCGAGGACTGGCAGGGAATCGTGAGCCCTGGAACTTGTCTTTCTCTCCTCCGTTCCATCAGAAGACGGAACTAGCAGCAATCCCTCTTCCACTATACAGAGATGGATGGATGTCTTCCCAGGGGGTGGCTGAGCAGTTCTATGGAATAAGCTTGGATCTCTTAATGACCTCCTGGAGTTGCACAATTACCCTGAGATGGGTAGACATGGATAACACAGAGAAATAAGCATCTACCCTTTTTAATCTGCTGCATTTTTAAAAAATTTTCTTGGTTGGTTCTTTCCTTAATTATCTATAATTATCTATAATTTACTTAATTATTTATAATTAATAATTATTATTGAAGATGAGAATGCCTCTTTCCTCACATTTTGCCAACAGTTACCTAACTTTTTGATCTCTGCTAACTGCTCGATAAAAATGATACATCATCCCTTTCAGCTTCTTTCTTCATATGATGAATGAGATTAGTAATATTTTATGTTGATTAAAAGTCATTCCTATTTGTGGAGAACTCTGGTAGTTCCTTTCCTCACTTTCCCATTGGTTTATCTATTTATAATTATTATTGTTGGTATTCAGGAATATGAAGCTTACGGTGTCGTGATTGTCACAAGTGATTTTCTTCATTTTCAACTTTATTCTCTTTTACATTTGTGGTAAATTTTTGCCATGCAGAAGATCACAACATTTTAGGTAATGACCTTTTTATGTCTCTTTTTAGTGATTCTTGATTTCTGTTTCATGCTTTCAAAGATCTTCCATACTCCAAATATTTTATGTTCTGTATTTTCTTTTAGTGCTTTATGATTTATTTTGTTTTTATTTCACATAATTAATCCCTTTGGAATTTATTTTGGTAAAAGCTGTAAACTTGTGATTCATTGTGATTCTTCTCTAACTGGCTGCCTTATTATCCCAGTATTTATTGAATAATCCATCTTTCCCCCATAGATTGAAATGACCAGGTTATAGTATTAATACTGAGACAATATTCAGATAAATATAACCCTATAGACCAAATATCAGAATTGAATACCATTCGCAATCATAGTGTAGGATGTCAGGTTAAGTTTATTCCCCCAGGCGATACTTCTCATTATTAACTCAAATGTTATTGAGCGTGGATATTAAGATGTTGTTAAAGGAGAAGAATAGAGAACATTCAAAGTCAATGTTAAATATCTAGATCTAATAAAATTTTAGTTTGGAAGTTATTTTGTGTTCTCCCTTTGAGAAAGTATTTCTAAAATATCTAAATTTTCTTTGAACTTCCATTTTAGTAACAAAGATCTTGATTATTTCTTGAGTAGTGTCTGCCTGTACACATAATGGTAATTTTAATTTAATTTAATATATATTTTGCTACTTTCATACAAATTAAAAAAAAATTCAAACAGAAATCAATTATGATTGGTGGGTGTTTACACGTTGGATTTTATTGATTTTGCCCATAGGCTCCATGGATGACTCGCTCATACAGGACACTCTGCCTAAAGACCTTCACAAGTTTTTAGATATTATGTGAACTTTTCTTGTGTGAATCTACTTTATTCATCATCGTGAATGGAGCATGATTGCTTCCTACTTGCTTAGAAATGAAAGGGTGGAATATTACATTCAAATTATTCCTTTTCAGACAAATAAAGTTTCTCAAACCGGGCGAAACTGAGAATAAATAAGATTGTTAATTAAGCTTGCTACATTCAAGGCATCTGACAAACTAAACACTGTTTAAATTTAATTGAAGTATTCGTCAATGAACAGGGTGTATAAAAGCTTCCGTAATAAAAGAAGTTCATGCACAGCACTGTGTGTAATAGGGCTTTTGTAAGCAATGGATTAGTCTGTGAAGGTCAGAGTTCACACTGTGGAAACCCAGATTGTGTTTTTTAAGGGAAGGCATGATTTAGGGTAATTTATCTACATCATCATCACACACAAGATTTTGTCGAAGCAAAGTGATGTGAAAAGGCTCCCTAATTATGACTTTTGGATCATATACATAACAGATAATCTTGCCCGTAAAATTAGGGGCTCAGGCAGTGGGTGGGATTGTCCACCTCAGAAGGCCTGTCTTCCTGACCCCTGACCCGATGACCTGACCTGTCCCCCCAATTCCACAACAGGATTCTTGGTGATACAGGAATCTGTGGGCAATGGCCCAGAGATAGTCTTCCACCTGCTTAGACCTCCCATTCCAGTCCTTCTGAGGATACAGACTCTTGAAGGCATTCTTGAAACATCATAGGAGAAACGGGGAAGAAGATAAGTGCCAACTTCTACAGAACCCATGTGAAGAAGAAATGAGATTCAGTCTCCTTTTGGTCTTTTCTTGACATAAAATCAGAAAGCTCATGTCTTTATGTTCTCCTAGTTCTTTCCTTTAAAATAGTTTCAACTTTTCTTCAGCTGCCGAGCCATACATCTAGTTCTTGATAGTTCCTTCTTCTTTCTTGAATTACTTGACTGCAGTGATTGTCTGTGGTTCTTTTCTTTTCTTTTTTTCCAAGAAAGGCCACATGACTGTGTTTCTAAAGGGGCCAGGGAGTTCTGTTCTCGCAGGTGTTGCTCTAAGACAGATTCCCCGCGTCGCCCTCCTTCTGGAGCCCCAACTTCCTGGGCTCTCTTCCGCCGCTCAGATTCTTCCCTCTCTTGCTCTTGGCATCCTTGACTGTCCTGTCAGAGAGGCTGTAAAAGCAAATCGATGTCTCACTCTTTTCTATGCACTTCCTCTTAGTCATTCCGCCCCCCACCCCGCGAGATCTGTGGATTCCTGACTTTCTTTTTTTTATCTTTCCAAATAGAGATTTATCTCAGGAAGTGAAATAATATTCTTCCCCTGTATTTTCATGTGGCATCATGTACTTTCCACTTTTTCATGCTGAATATTAAAAGAAAAGGGTGACATGGAAACAGAGGCATATGTCTTAAGATTGCCATTTTGCAGTGCTTCAAAGAGAATGGAAAATGGGCTGCAGGTTAAATTCTAATTAAGAAGGGACACTTACCGCTTTGGCATATAGGAGTGACAGGCTTCTGATAATACAAAGTTTTTGGAATCATTGCTGTTCAAAACAGAATTTAAGTGGCATGATATCTAGTGTCTCATGAAAGATTATATATCGAAAAATGTGTATTGATGAGCATATCGTGATGAAAACAGCAAAGAGAATAATTCATTCATCGAAAGAATATTTATTTATTGGGCAGCTACTATGTTCAGGCAAGCTTCTAAGTGCAGAGGACACAACAGTGAACAAACACACAGATTCCTTCCTTTGTAGAGTTCAGGCATCTTGGAATGTATATTATAAAGATCAGATATCGACCAATGCTGTAAAGAAAAATAAATGAGAGACAGGGATAGAGAAGGGACGTTAAATAATATTAGCTAGGATTATAGGGGAAGCTTCTCTAATGGGGCACTCTGCTCAGATTCCTGATGGATGTCAGGCTGATTTGGAAAGCCTTCCATTGGGACAGAGAAGACATCCCAGCTCCTCACTGCCTTATTTCTGAGAGCATCATCTGCTTGCTCTGAATATAGGATATGTCTTCTCTTAAAATTAACAGTAACTGATGGTGAATAACTGTTAGACCCCCTCACTGACTCACCAATCCTAAACAGTCATTATTAACTGAATTAGTGCTCTTGACAATGAGCATCTGTGAGGAGTCGTGAATGTTAAATGTTCACCACCCAGTCAACGTCCATTCATCTCCATGCCATTTCCAGGAAACGCACCCGGCAGGTTGAAAGACTCACCATGATCAATTTTAGGAAGTTTATGACCCGGAGAGCCTGGGTGGGTGGGTTGGAGGCGCCCTGTTAAAAACAGCCAGCAGGAGAAACTGCCTTTCTCCCAGGTGTTGACACATCCCTCTGGCTCAGCTAACAGCGTCTCCCATCCTAAGGCTCGGACTATTTTCTGTTTCCATCATCCCATTGTATGGCACTTCAGTGTTGGTGACTGAGAAGCCGACTGTGTCATCCTCTCTATAAGAATTTCATCTCAGTCACTACTGTCTGTAATGTGTAGATAACAAAACTAAAACTGAGAGGTGCTAAGGAAATGGGCAGATGCCATGTGCGCAGTGAGCATCAGAGCTGGGATTCAAACCAGGCTTCGATCACTCAGAGGAGCGTGGGCATTACTCCAGGCCAGCGGTTCCCAAAATTCAGTGTGCATAAGAAACGCTTGGAGAGTTTGTAAGAACACTGACTGCTGGCCCCCACCCCAGAGGCTGTAGCTCATCCTTCTGTGCCCATAGAATTTGTGTTTCTTACGTGTTCCAGGTGATGCTGATGCTGCTTGCCCCCCTCTGGGAGCATTCATCCATTCCGCCCCAGGCAGAGGCTCACTTCTGTTTTTAGAAAGTTTGAAATTTGAACTTTGAACTTTTTATCTTTGGTTTTGTTTGTTTGTTTTTACCTAAGTAGTGGGGGGGGGAGAGAAAAAGAAAAAGACAGTGACATGGAGAAGCAATTTCATTCTCTGGGGATTTGCCCCCTATCTGCCATCGGGTGGGGTTGAAGGAACAGTACAGACAAAGTTTTCCATTGTCGGAAAGCAGCAATTACTTCTCTTAGACATAGGGCATAAAGAGAAATAAGCAGCTCTGTCACATTGACAGTGGCTTGCAGAGTGCTCTTAACTCTCAGGAGCCAACAGTTTCAAATAATTAGCATTACCAAGTCACTCTTGGTTAGCTCCTTCTACAAAACTTGTTTTAATCTGAATTGGGAACACTGCCCTGGCAGCTCGCCAGACCACAGACATTCTAAAGTTCTTAACAATCTCGGAAGATACATTGCCAAATACTTTTCCTAAGTGACTTACCATTGTTGAACTTGAGTGAAAATAAAAGGGAGAACAGGTCTCTTGGGTCTTCCCTTCTCAACAGTTATTTGCTAAGATGTCCCGTGTGCAGACATGCATCATTCCTAGGAACCCAAATGTACTTACAAAGATACAAGCATCCAAATTGTTCTGTAATTTAACCATCGTCAATACATTTCTCAGACTCTGTAGCTTAACCAGCAATTTGTACTTCCTAATTTGTACTTCCTAACTACCTCCTGGGTGGTTCTTTGTGACGTTCTCTTGGATGGGGCCACATTGGAGAGTATCTCTTTCTTCTTCGGTGTGAAGGAGGGAGGCAGAAAGAGCATGGTTTCTGGGTTTTGGAGGGAGAGCAGGTCTTTTTACTAAGTTCTTGAGTATCACCTCTTATTTCAAATCAGCATTTGAGGTTTTCATCGTGAGTTTAAATCGTTATAAAGACTGTCCTGTGTAATGCTGTAAATGTTGACATTATGAACGACAACTATGTAACTCACCTAAATATATGCCACAGATATAAACTCCAATGTCATTTGGTCCATCTGGTCCTCCAGAGTCCATTTTAAAAAAAGAAAGAAATACTCTTTTTAAGTTATGAATTTTATACTGTCAGCATTTTCCTCTCTGAACTTCTAATCGCATTTCACCTTCCCCACAGTATCCCATCCTAATATAGTATGCTTTGATTTGTTAAGACTATTTCACTGAGGGGCACCTGGGTGGCTCAGTCGTGAAGCGTCTGCCTTCGGCTGGGGCTCACGATCCCAGGGTCTTGGAGTCAAGCCCCACATTGGGCTCCCTGCTTGGTAGGGAGCCTGCTTCTCCTTGTCCCACTCCCCCCGCTTGTGTTCCCTCTCTCCCCGTGTCTCTATCAAACAAATAAAATCTTAAAAAAAATTCACTGAACATCCATAATATCTAACTATACGTACTTATGTGTAAATATATATTCTATATACATAAATTAAAATGTTCTTGTGATCCTATATTATTTTATTCTCAATTGGTGTATCATTATAATTATTATTGATATACAGATAATAAAAATAATATAAATATATGAAATGTTTAAAATTGCATAAAAAGCAAAATTTTATTGGAAATGCCCCCTTTTAATGAGAAAAGAGGGCTATACATGTGTCTTAATTAAAGGTTTTTTTGACACTCCAGAAAGGTTTCTTTTTTAAGACAATGACCGTAGTAAGACTTAGGAGACAGATTACCTACCTCCACCAATTAATAGCTGTGTAACTTGGGGAAGTTAACTAACATCTCTCTGCTTCAGCTTCCTTATCTACAATATGGATGTAGTAGTAGAACTTCTGTCATAAAGTTGTCATGAGCACTATGTGAGATAATTTAAGAAAAAGTACTTAAAACAATACCCGTACATAAATTTTAGCTATTATTATGATTAATGCTATTATAAAACTTCTATTGGAATCTCACTTGGTTCCAGCCCCATCCTTACCTTCTTCACTTGGCTAACCACTATTCTTCACGAATACTCTTTCTTAAAGTTAACTTTCTTTAGAGAACATTCTCTTATTTATGTCTCTGAAGCCTGTAGTCTCCTTCCAAAGTCTTGATCACAGCTTTGTAACGGCATGATAGAAAACTGTTCTCCTTTATGGAAAGTACATCTCAGTAACACTTGCATCCTCTCTACTTAAAGGTAGGAGGCACTCAGTATAAATTATCTGACATGTATCGAAATGATAAGCAGTCAACTAAGAGCACTTAATCTTGGTCTTGGTTGATTTGTTCTTAGCATTATCATCAATATGTTCTTCTTTTGGTGTCACAATTAGTCAAATAGAGTCATCATTGTAATGTAACTTGATGTATTTTATGGCATTCTTAGGGAAAATGGCATTTCATGGCTTTGAATATACAGACTTCTACAAGGTGAAGATGTTTCTGGAAAAAAAGAAAGAAAGCACTTGTTAGCTTCTACTCTGTTTTTATCCAGTATGGCCACAAAAAGAATTGAGGTCAGTGACAGGTGATCTAGACTGAACGAGCTCTCACATTTCAACGGAGTGAGAGTGAAAACTCAGAAGGACAGTCCCAATGATAGCCACCATTCTGTTGTCATTCTGCAGCGACATGGACATCATCATCAGCAAAGAACCCAGAGCAGCTCACTTACGTGCTTAGTGAAGAGAAAGCCGCAGACTGATTCTAAGTTGGGTTCCACACTATAGAATCAAAATCAGCCCAGATAAAACTCTTTCATGACAGATTGAAATCTATATCTCAGCAAAAGCACCCATTCACTTCTTTTCCACACTTCCTCCATTTTAGTTTCAAATACCCCAACTTGGAAAATAGTTCTGTTAGCTTTTTGAAAGCAGGACCATGTGGCTCATTCCTGTTATAATTGATCATGAGTCATTTTGAATGGTTGTCTTCCATATGGCTATATATTTCATATTAAAATGTAGCAGTTTTAATTTTCTCAGAATTGCCCCCAAATGAAATTCAGCCCAAAATAAATAAACCCATCAATAAATAAATATTATATGTGTAAAGTTGACTCCACTAAACACTAGACTTAGACTTTTTCAAGCTAAGAGTCATCACATTTACGGTCTCTGTTCTTTCTAGAACTGAAAAAATAACACTGAGTTCTTAAATCTATGGGAAAGAGAAAACATGTGTATGTGTAATGGATAATAAAAAGTATCAAAGCAATAGAAAATTCTCACTAATTTTATGCCTGTATATGTTACCTCATCCAAAATTAAATTTAGCGTATATAAAGAATATATGGCATCTCTCTTTTTCTCTTTGTATGAATCACACACACACACACACACACACACACACACACAGACTACTTTCTGTAGAGAATCTGAAATCCTTAAACAAAGGAATAAGGCATTAGTCTATAGTAGTATCCAAGGAAAAGAAAGAAGGTGAGATATTTTAGGTTAAAATCATACAAGGTATGTTACCATTCTCTGTAATAAACAAATAAGCAAAGAAAGAATTTCCATTCCTATTCTGGCAGTGTAGAAATGCAACGTTCCGGCCATGTTCTACAGGAACTTCTGGAAAGTTCGATTTATGACATTACACAGTAATCAAAGCATATCTATAGGACAGCCTTTTATTTGTGCCAAGTCAAGTGCTTATTCATTTTTCCTTCTTGTATTTATTTCTTTTAAAGTCTAGCAAAAAAAGGTGATATCAACATATCAATGGGGCGCCTGGGTGGCTCAGTGGGTTAAAGCCGCTGCCTTCGGCTCAGGTCATGATCCCAGGGTCCTGGGATCGAGGCCCACATCGGGCTCTCTGCTCAGCAGGGAGCCTGCTTCCCCTTCTCTCTCTGCCTGCCTCTCTGCCTACTTGTAATCTCTCTCCCTCTGTGTCAAATAAATAAATAAAATCTTTAAAAAAAAAAACATATCAATGGAGAACATTTTATTCATAAGCAGAAATAACAGAGAATGAAGTGATACCACCACTAACTGAAATCACTGAATATCTATTTAATAATGGTTTTGAGTGCAAGATCCTAGATGTAAGAAATCTGGTTACGTAAACAACACTTTTATCTTTATTTTCTTTATTAATCGCTATTTTCAGTGGGTAAAATAGTTAATACCTGAAAGTATAACTTGAAAAATAGTTTACAAACCTATAGGCCTCTAAAAAGCCACTGTTTATATGGAAGCTATGGAACTACCTATCCAGATTCAGAAGCATGAGGATGTATGAGCTGGTGATGGAAGAGAGGAGGCAAACGTCTGAGGCCCAGGCAAGTCACAAGAGGGGCATAGGGGTAAAGTCTTGACAGCCCAATACCGCTGCCCGGAGCCCAGCGTGGCGCTAAGGTCTATATGCGAAGGGGAACCAGAGGTGACAGAAGGAAATGTCCATGTGCCTTCACTACTGTCTTTGGTAAGTACGAGGAATGCACAGTATTTGTAACAGTTCATAGCTTCTTGACTGAAATCTTTTTGTAATGACAATAAATCATCCTTGACAAAGTTTAAAGACACAGCCACCCCACTAGTAATTTTTAAAAATCTCTTCAATGGCTGCCTGGTTGGCTGAGGCGGTGAAGCGTCTGCCTTTTGCTCAGGTCATGATCCCAGGGTCCTGGGATGGAGCCCCATGTGGGACTCTCCACGCAGCAGGGAGTCTGCTTCTCCCTCTCCTTCTGTGCTCTCTTCCTCTCCCTCTGCGATGTCTCTCTCTCAAGTAAATAAATAAATCTAAAAAAAAACCTCTTCAAAAACTCCCCATTATTGAAAATGTAAAGACACAATGTAGAAATTGCTTTTAATTTTATTATGTTATCTTTAATGTTAGTTATTTTATAAATTGGAAACAGTAGTAAAGATTCAACTTCTCATAGAAAGCATCTCTGTCTTCTTAATGACAAAAAAAATTTCTTCACAGAGGAGAAAACGTAGAATGAGAAATAATATTATCTTCTTGATTTCAATTTTTTTCAAGTTGTTTAATTAGTTGACAATCACTGAAACTGACAAATTATTCCTTTCCTGTAACATTAAATGAGATTTAGTTAAAAGCTAATTAAGCCCAATCACACAAAATTTCATTTTAAAATTGATATGTCACATGTTCTGATACCTTTAACTTCAGGAGGCTGTATTATTAGATTCAAACACATTTAGATGTTTTATATATTTCTAATGTATTGATCCTTTTACATTTTGAAATGTCTCTGTCTCGATAATATATTCTTCTTTTAAAGAATACTGAGTCTTCTTTAGTATATTATTCCCAACTTTCCTTTGGTTCATATTTTCAACTTAATGTCTTTTGCAATATGTCTGCTTTCCAAGTATAACTTCAAGGGCACCTGGGTGGCTCAGTCATTAAGCGACTGCCTTTGGCTCAGGTCATGATCCCAGGGTCCTGAGATCCAGCCCTGCATCCGCCTCCCTGCTCCTGGGAAGCCTGCTTCTCCCTCTCCCACCCTGCCTGCTTGTGTTCCCTCTCTCGCTGTGTCTCTCTCTGTCAAATAATTAATTATAGGCTATGTTTTGTAAGGATACATGAAGGATAAGTTTTGTAAGAAGCTTATAGTAGATGCATTATAAATCTTAGGCTGATAAGGCTAGAATTTTAATTGGATAATTTGATTTATCTTTAATGTGACTACTGTTGAAAATTTGTGTAAATCAATCATATTATTATTTGTGCCTTTTTTTGTCCTGCCTGGTCTATACTCCTCTATTTTTTTCTCCTTTTAATTTTCAAATAATTAAATTGTATTTTATTGTGTTTTTGCTGTATGATAAGTTATTTCACTAATTTTAAGTACGAATCTGAAAATTACAAAATGCATCATTAGACTTATTAAAATCCAATGTGTAGTAGAATTTTAACTCAGAAATGACAAGGAACTTAAAACATCTTCACTCTTTATTCCCCAAAACAACTTTCAGTTTTCCGTGTCTTTGGGGTCAACTATATTGCTTTTATATACATTTACATACCCAAGATTTTATCATTATTATTTTAGTCCATCAATACTCATTTATATCTATGGATTTACTTCTAGTAAGGTTTTGTATTCTTTGTTTCCTATCATACCTCCATCTGGGATCATTTTTCTTCTGTCTGAAGATTATTTCTTTTAATGCAGGTCTGCTCTTCATTAATCCTCATTTGTGCTTCTTTTTTTAAGGATACTTTTGCTATGTATAGAATTCTGAATTGACAATATTTTTATCTTGTACTTTGATCTACCCATTTTCTTCAGTTTCCTATCTTCATTTGTTGAAAAATCATCTGTGTCTTTGAAAGCAATGTTTCTCTGGATGTCTTTAAGATTCTTTATCTTAAATTTAACAGTTTTACCACGATATACTTGTGTGGATTTCTGTATATTTTCCTGCTTGGAGTTATAGAGACTCATACTGAGGTTTTTAATATTTGGGGGGGAAAAATCTCAACTATTACATCTCCAAATATTGCTTTGATCTCATTTTTTCCCCTTTCTCCTTTATTCTCAAATTCCAAGCACAGTTGTTTCAGACCTTTTTGATTATATTCAATTTTTATCTTTCATTTGTTTCTGTATGTTTTACGCTTTTATCTCCATGTTGCAATGTGTATATTTTCTTCTGACTTAATTCCTCTCTCCAAGTGTGTCTAAACTAATGTTAAAACCATTGATTGACTTAATTTATGTTTTTGTATTTTTTCACTTGTACAATTTCTCTTGATCATCTTGCATGCATAGTGTTTTATTCTCTCCTGATATTCTAGATTGCTCATGGTTATTTTAAAGTTATTACTGGCTAACTGCAATATTCTGATGACCTATTGGTCTTTTTCTTTCTTTCTTTACTTATATATTTGGTCAGTTCCTGACTGTCTTATGCATTGTTATTTTTCAATGAATAATGGTTGTGTCTGAAAAATTAGAAAGATAATTTAAGAATCTAGGTGATGTTATTTTCCTCCAGAGAAGGAATTATACTTATGGCAAACAGAATAAGGATGAATCAGGCTCCTTGTGGCTCAGTCTATCAAGTGTCTGCCTTCAGCTCAGGTCATGATCCTCGGGTCCTGGGATCAAGCCCCACATCAGGCTCCCTGCTTAGTGGGGATACGTGCTTCTCCCTCTGCCTCTCCCCACTTCTTGTGCTCTCTCTCTGTCTCTCTGTCTGTCTCTCTCAAATAAATAAATAAAATCTTAAAAAAAAAAAAGAATAAGGGCAAATCATTATGTACCAAGTAAAAATTCAGCTACTTAAACCTAGCTTTGAGTTTTTATGAGAGCTGGCTTACCAGGTTTCCTTTTATTCTTTCATTGCAGTCATTGTGTCCACCGAAAAGTATGGTATGCTTATTGAGGCAGGCACTCCTTGGAGAATCCTGAATTCCACCTCTCTATGCTCCCAATACTACTTCCTGAAACTGCTAAAAGCTCTACTCAGTATCATCTGCTGCTTAAAATCAGCAAATACCCCAAGGACAAAAGGGTTGTCAAATATGGGAACCCCCCCCCCTTCTATGACATTGACCTTAATATCAGTGTTGCCTTGATCATGCTCTGATGCCCTTAAACAGATTCTTTTTTTTTTAAGATTTTATTTATTTGAGAAAGCATGAACAGGGTAAGGGGCAGAGGGAGAAGCAGACTTGAGGGGGGTGAGGGGCAGAGAGAGAGAGAGAGAGAGAAAGAGGGAGGGAGAAGCAGACTCTTTGCTGAGGAGAGAGCCCAGTGAAGCTCAATCATAGGACCCTAGAATCATGACCTGAGCTGAAGGTAGATGCTTAACCAACTGAGCCACCCAGGCACCCCAACCTTTAAACAGATTCTTAACGTCACTTTTACAGTTCTTCTAGTCATTATTGGTGGAAATGCTGGTCTTCTAGAGTCAGAGATACAATTTTAAAATATCTATTTTATTTTATTTATTTTTTTTTTAAGATTTTTATTTATTTGACACAGTGAGAGAGAGATCAGATCACAAGTAGGCAGAAAGGCAGGCAAAGAGAGAGGAGGAAGCAGGCTCCCCGCTGAGCAGGGAGCCCAATATGGGCCTCGATCCCAGGACCCTGAGACCATGACCTGAGCTGAAGGCAGAGGCTTTAACCCACTGAGCCACCCAGGTGCCCTAAAATATCTATTTTATAAAACAATCTAAGACAGATCAATTAGCCACTATTCTTACTCTTTTTTTAGTTTATCAAATGTAATAGTCTCACTTTTAGAAAATATAAGCAAGTAATAAAATAGGAATCTGGTATTGTATTAAATTCCCATGTGACTGACAAATTTTAGAAGTCCTGAGAGGGATTTTGATCAATATGCCCAGGGGTATCACTGCTCTCAACTACTGAGTTCTGATTCATGAAAAAAGATGCTGAGGATTTTCAACACTATATTCTATTAGCATTCCGGAACAATGTATCCAGAGTCATACCACGTGAGTTAGTCTGGCAACATTTTATAGACCATCATACAATGCAAATTAGATGTTATGTAATGACATACAAGAAAATAAAAATAACTTGTGTTTAGGAAATCAAATACATGAGAGCCATTATGTGCTTTATCAAAATTGTGAGCACATCAGAAAAAGGAAGAATTTAGAAAACTTAAATTTACTCAGCAGATTTCTTATGGATGGTTGCTTTCATTATAAATTACTTTTCTTGGGCGCCTGGGTGGCTCAGTGGGTTAAAGCCTCTGCTTTCGGCTCAGGTCATGATCTCAGGGTCCTGGGATCGAGGCCCGCATCGGGCTCCCTGCTTGGGCGGGGAGCCTGCTTCCCCCTCTCTCTCTCTGCCTGCCTCTCTGCCTCCTTGTGATCTCTCTCCCTCTGTGAAAATAAAATAAATAAAATCTTTAAAAAAAAAAAATAAATAAATAAATTATTTTTCTTATTAAAAGAAAGGTTACTTTTATATATCAGGATGCTTGGTACATGTGAATGATTGCTTAAATATGCTGATTACTTGACCAATTGAAAATGAAGAAGAGGAAGCTTAAGTTAGTGGCCTTATACTAATAAATAGCTAATATTATTCAGTGTTTTCTGAATTGAATCAAACAATTGATTTATTGGAAGACACTTCACAGAACAAGAAGGTCAATTCTCACACTTTACAAATATGTACACTGACGTCCACAAAAGCAACTGCTTTCAAAGGTATTGATATTTATCTTTGATAGAAATAAGATTTAAGTCCAGTTCCAAAGAGTCCTGTGCCGGTTTTCTTTCCCTCCCACTACCTTTTCCTGAGTTTCACTCGATAACCACTGCTAATTGATTAATAATCAAAATAGAGTGCAATATTTATTTCATTAAAGAAGAAATTCTAGTCGTTCAGTGATGTTTCTTTCTTAATGGTTAGGATGTGTGAGTATATGGTAATTGCTTTTAAATTTATGGAAAAATGATAATTTCATAATAATCACAAGGTGAATAGGTAACATATCTTTTTTACTTTGAAATAGCTTTGTGAGATGGACTAAGATGGGGAAAAAATGGAAAAGAATATAATACAAATATTATGTTTTCAGAGGTAATCATATTTCTTGGAAAATATGTGGGGGCATCGTACCCAAAGACAGTAAGTAACACTTTTTCCACAAACTGAGAACTGTGTATGTCACTCATTTGTATGCGTCATTTACACGTTCAAGTGCCACTTTTCATATTTGTTGAAATCTCTATTACATACATATTTAATACAATAAGCAAACATCTTATTTATTATTCACCTGCATTTTCTTACCACAAGTTTTAAAAAATAATTTGTATCAGATTACCTGAGGCTTATGGTTTTCGATAAAATAAAATTAAATTTTTACACCATGGAAATGAAATACAGTATCTGCAGGTAGATTAATCTTTGACTCTATACAATTTCCTCCTATAGGATATGGATTTTTGACTTAGCTCAGGCTTCTTTCTCAGACTAAATGCACTCACAGCTACAAGCATTCAGCATCACACTAAAGTTCTGTGAACTTTACAACACTGTATTCAGAGAGATAAATAACATTACTCTTTAATTTGATGAGCACCAAATCTTAGACAAATGAACAAAGCGAAAAAATAGTCACTTTGACTCCTATGGTATTTATTTCTCAAGATCAGAAAAATAATCTTGGATTTTAGCGTGTTGAGCTTTAAGCTGTTGGCAATTAAGACACTGTGAGGAGCTCTATTATGCACACCATTAGGGGCACATGTAAATGACAGTGACAGCTTCCACTCACCTAGCCAGTAGCATGTGAGAAGTTCTGTCTCAAGCACTTAGCATACAGTTCTCAGTTCTTATTTGTAGGACACCTGTGATACCCATTTGCAGAAAGAACTAATGAAATGTAGAGAGACTAAAGTACACCCTGAGCATCTCACAACTCTGGAGCAGACTGAGAATGCAAACTCCAGCTGTCTGAACCCACATGCTGCTCTAGAGCATCAGGCTGCAACCACACTCATCCCTAAATGGTTTCCAGTTTAGACACTGATTATTTTACATACTAATACTCATGTTTGTTGATCTCTTTTAACTCTTACAACCAACCTGAGAGGAAAGTAGTATTATCCTTACTTAATGGGTAGGTGTGGGACCTGAAGTCTAAGGATCTCACACAGAGGGAAGCCAAAGTGAGAGCAAAAAGCTGTGCGCCTGCCCGGTATGCCTGTACCCCTCCCTGCTGCCCAGACCATTGCATTTCCCAGCCACCCCCCACCCCCACTGGCTACCCTGAGCTTGAAGATCTGCCTTTCTGTCATTTCTTCTCTTAAACCCTAAGCTGCTCTACCGTGCACACATTTCTGGAACAGTTCCTGGAGAAAGCTGTTCAAGCAAGGTTTGCAATCACCTGTTTACCAAAGCTCCTCTTAGCTCTATATCCCCAGGACCTGGAGAGAGTTTACAAACGCTTATACCCAGCCAGGCCTTGGAATTCAATCAGAATGTCTGGACAGGGAGCTGAGCACAGGCATTAATGCACATCTCTAGGGCACTTAGAGTTCAGAACTGCTGGTCTATCTGCTTCAGTCCCCAAGGCTGGCTGGGTTGTGGGTAACCTGAGAAACCAACCTGCATGCAGTCTGGGGCCTCAGTGACCTTCCAGAAGTCCAGGACATTGGTTCTACTTGGGCCAAGGCCATGCCAAGGTAGAATAGAAAAGTGGATGCAAATTTCAAGAACTGGTCCAGAGTCATGAGAGTGGGTTGATCACTCATAAGTGAATGTGGAAATGCAGAAATGGAAGTAACATGAGCACTAGAAGGAAGATACGGGAAATTTTCGGGAGTTTTGCAGCGTGGGTCCAAAAACAATAATCATCAATTTTTCTTCTACAAACCCACCCTTTGTCCACCCACGTTACTCTTACAAGAAGTGTCATACTCTGCAGGGTTGTGCTTTTGCTCTCAGAATGGGCTGCTCTGCGATCGTCCCTTCCATCTACTTTTTCACGGTCAGCAGTTCTGATAACCCTTGGAACATGTGATATGAAGTTACTAATTAAAGAGTCTAAAATTTTACATGAGTATTACTGATTTAATTCTGGATAATTTTTAAAAAGTATATCAAAGTTCTGCACTTAAGGAACTTGCCAGATGAAATGCAAATAAAATGTCGATAACATACAATTAAAAATAACTAACCAGCCCTAAAAACATGACAATGTAGAGTAGGTTTAGAGCAATCATATTAGTCAATATTTAATAGCTTTCTCCTGAAAATATGGTGATAGAAGCAAATTATTAATAATACATGTTGTTTAATTCTTTTGCAATATGTTATTTCATCTTTCAAACCCCAAAAGCTAGCAACCAAATTTGTGGATTATAGTCAAATGAGGTCTAAAAGGATACCACAGCATTTGAAATCAAAGTAAGGAGTAGATCCTTTGATTTAAAGAAATTTTTAGTTCAGTTAATAAGCTGACCATGGAACACAGAAGTTAAGAGATGAAGTAGGCAAAATAAAAGCCTGGAAATTGCCTGCATACATGAGGATACTTTGAAAATGAATTGTAAATCAGTCTTTGTTCTTATGATATGTACAAAAAAATTTTTTAGCCGAGTAATTGCTTGCAGAACTATAAAACCACAAGTTGATATATGAAATAAGACATTTATGTTTATTTTATAGACACATTTGTAGATTGAGACCTGTGACTTCCGTTTGTTGTTTTGTACATATTCTATTTTTTCAGAATTCACATTAATTATGTTTTATTTTCCTGTAGAAGTCCAGTCCCTGTTCACAGAATTTCCCTCTTTCCAGCTGAGTGGGGACATAAGAGCTCAGGGGAATGTGCTGCTTATAAAAAAATGAAGCTCAGGGGTACCTGGGTGGCTCAGTCCATTAAGCATCCACCTTTGGCTCAGGTCATGATCTCAGGGTCCTGGGATCGAGGCCCTTGGTCTCCTTGCTCCATGGGGTGTCTGCTTCTTTCCACCGCCCCCCCAAATAAATAAATAAAATCTTTAAAAAATTAAGCTCTGAAACACCAAAAGTTTTCCACAAACCAATGCATAATTTTGGTAATTTTCACTAGGTGATGGGGGTCCTGGGGGGTTATAGGACTCCATATATCATCATATTCGTGGTTATGATTTATTACAGTGAAAAGACACAAAGCAGAATCAACAAAGGGAAAAAGCACATGGCACAAAATCAGGGAGAAACCAGGTGCAAGGCTCCAAGAGTTCTCTCCCTGCAAAATCACACAGGATGTGCTGAATCTCACGGACTCGGGATGAGACAGCACACATGATGTCTACAGTGGAAGCTCATTAGAGACTTGGCACCCATGGTAGCCATGGAGGACTGGTCACATAGGTGCCCTTGCTTGCATGTGCCAAAATCCCAGATCCTCGGAAGGAAAACAGTTTCAGCATAAGACATGTTATTTGTGTAAAAAGTTTCGGTACGGTGACCTGCCCTTACTGAAGAATGGTGGGAACTTTGCTGAAATCCACCTTTCCAGACACCAGCCAAGAGCCAACCTGTGAGCAAGCGTCTCAGAGGACTCTGCTAATCCTGTTGTGTTAACTTTTCTTGCATAGACCCTCCAATCTTGCAGTCTTGTTCTACTTGGGATTTAAAGTAAATTCACATGGGAATCATATTTAGTGATTACAGGTCTACCAATTAACATAACAGTGGAGAAACAATAGTAATTTCCTCATATGATTATTATTATTATTATTTGCCCCAGGGGTACAGGTCTGTGAATCATCAGGCTTACACCTTTCACAGCACTCTCCATAGCACAAACCCTCCCCAATGTCCATCACCCAGCCACCCTATCCCTACCCTCCCACCCCACAGTAACCCTTAGTTTGTTTCATGAGATCAACAGTCTCTTATGGTTTGTCTCCTTCCCCATCCCATCTTGTTTCATTTCTTCCCTCCCTACCCCCCACGACCCCCCACCTTGCCCCTCAAATTCCTCATATCAGATAGATCATATGATAATTGTCTTTCTCTGATTGACTTATTTCGCTCAGCATAATACCCTCTAGTTCCATCCAAGTCATTGCAAACGGCAAGATTTCGTTTCTTTTGATGGCTGCATAGTATTCCATTGTATATATATACCACCTCTTCTTTATCCATTCATCTGTTGATGGACATCTAGATTCTTTCCATAGTTTGGCTATGGTGGACATTGCTGCTATAAACATTCAGGTGCATGTGCCCCTGAGGATCACTACCTTTGTATCTTTAGGGTAAATACCCAGTAGTGCGATTGCTGGGTCATAGGGTAGCTCTATTTTCAACTTTTTGAGGAACCTTCATACTGTTTTCCAGAGTGGCTTCACCAGCTTGCACTCCCACCAACAGTGTAGGAGGGTTCCCCTTTCTCCGCAACCTCGCCAACATCTGTCGTTTCCTGACTGGTTAAGTTTAGCCATTCTGACTGGTGTGAGGTGGTATCTCACTGCGGTTTTGATTTGTATTTCCCTGATGCCAAGTGATGTTGAGCACATGCTCATCCTCATGATTTTTGCTTGTTTGGTTGGTTGGGGTTTTTTTTTGGGGGGGGGGAGTGGTTGTTTTTTGTTTTCATTAGTAAAATACAGCATTAATATTTTCCTTAGCACAGCACTGATAACTCAATTTCTCTCAAAAGCAAGTCTTTTACTGAAAAGTAATTCAGCTGCATTGGTAAAACCTTTCAGGTTTAAAAAATAATTCCATCTCTGTATATACTTTCAGAAATTATTTTAAGGGTCCAATTCAAATGCGATAGCTCTATTTAAGGGCTTTTGTTAAAAAAAAAAGAAAAAGGAAAGAAAGAAAGAAAAAAGTAGCAATCTCTATTATGAATAATGGCTAAATTTATGTCAAAAAATATTTTGAGCCCTCATAGAATAAATCAACTGGAATTGCTGCATAATGAATTATTGAAGTACTGATTTATTTGTTATTTACTTATGTGACATGTGCAGAATATTACAAGTTCAAGATCTCAAATTATCCATGTGATAATGGCTGCATGATCTTCATGTAAATGTCTCCTCAGATGGGTTTTTTTTTTTACCTTGACCTTTAAATTTAGGTTATCTTTGATTATAATTATTCTCTTCGTGCAATTGAAGTTGAGGTGGTACTCGAAGATTCAACATTAATTTCTCCAGCAATATTACATTTTAGCAAACCATTATTTTGGACTTAAACAAGACTCTAAATACTCTTCAGTATGAGCATGAGAAAAAGCATTAAGCTGGTTATGAACATATGTACTTCCTTCAGAATAATTAATGCTGGCTGCTGCAACATTCAAACCACAAAATCTCATTGGCTAAACACAACGGTGCTTATTTCTTGTACAAAGTCCCATGTGGGTCTGGCAACTTTCACAGATATTTGGGTTATTTTTATCTTAAGGCTCATCAGCTCCTTGTCCCAAGACTTCTTACAGGCACTGCTGAGAGAGAAGAGAAACAGTGGAAACACCCTGGATTTTTAATCCCTCAGCCCCCAAATGACAGCATCACTATGCACAACCTATTTCCCAGAGAGGTCACACGGCTAAAACTCAACTTCCAGGAAGGCCAGAGAAATGTGAAGAAGCAAACAGAGTCTTTGAGAAACAGAATCTTTCTTACTTTCCTAATTCTCTTTTTCTTCTTTTCAGATGTTGAGGGAAAGCTCACTTTTCTCCTTTTCATACCACTCACATTCTGTGGCTTTCCTGACACCCAGGAAGAGATACAGACAAGGAAAAGACAATCTACCCAGCACATCAGGATCATTGTCAGGATGGAAATTCCAATAATGTGTAGAAAGAGAGGAAACAGGGTTGCCAACAGACAGAGAAATTTACCCAGAACAAATGTCATTTAGACTAAAATGTCATAAAAATGCCTTCTCTCTTCTGGCATTGATCCTTGGACTTGAGAAACCATTTTCCCACCCCAGCCCAGTCGTATTTCTATGGCGGTTCTTCAAACCACCAGGGCTCTGTTACCCATGAAGAAGTAAGTGAGAAGGAGAGACTGAGTGGTTCAAGGACTGAGCGGTTTCATGGTAGCCTCCACATGGCCTTGCAGCTACGCAGAGAAAGGCTGTTTTGTACGTCGCCAGAAGAATCTTAGTGTAATTAAAAATACGTGCATATAACATAACTTTCTAGCTTCATTCCTCTCTGTGTTTCCAAGTGAAATCCATTTTCTGGCCAAATAGGTTGTCCAAATGTGGCAGACACAAGCTATGATCTCTTTTACTTCTTTATCTTGTTCAAACCACTCCACTGCCCTAGAATTTGCTTTCTCTCCCTCTTCCATACAAATTTTAGTTTTCTTTAAGATGTAACTTGAATCCAACATGTTCTTATGTGGTTTCCTTACTGTGCAATTTTTCTCCCTTCTCATAACTCCTAAAAAATCACATTTAAAGTTTTTTTCCCAGCCTAAACTGTTTTCTCCCTATATAGGCACTTAATTTATTATTTTTTAATTTTTTAAAAGATTTTATTTATTTATTTGAGAGAGAGAGAGCATGCATGCCCATGCAAGTGGGGGAGGTGCAGAGGGAGAGAGAATCTCAAGCAGACTTCCTACTGAGCACAGAGCCCAACACAGAGCTCGATCCCAGGACCCATGAGATCATGACCTGAGCCAAAACCAAGAGTTGGGTGCTCAGTCAACTGAGACACTCAGGCGCCCCAAGTCTCTTACTTTTTTGCATAGGGTAACAGAATATTATACATAATAGCCCCTCAATAGGTATTGAATAAATATTCAAGTTTTAGAAGTTCAGGACATACTGGCTGATTTAGATCAAAGTTTAATTTGGGGGTTTTCAATATTTATACTTTTCTCTGCCACTGTATAGCAAACCTTAAAATAAATGACCAATTCTATAATTCAGTATTTTAGTTTAATATCCTGATATAAGGCTATAAATGCTATTTTACTGGTATATTAATTAGACTTTGAAGAGTTTTATGTATTTATCAATAAATTATTGGTCTTTGCAACTGCGAGCATTACCCATCACACATCAAGTTATAAATCTAAGGGAGGAATATTAAAATCAATATTCTCAGTGAAGTAAAAGTTTTTTTTAATAGTACAAAAAGCAAAAGAAATTATAATCTGTGAAATTCAAGAGAAAAATTTAATTGAAATGCAAAGAAAGCTGACATTTCCGTTTATAGATGGAATTTTGGGTAATGATGAATAATTAACTCAAGAACAAACAGCCCATCAGTCTCCATACTTTTAAACGATTTGATAGCTATTTTAAACTCCTTTTTATTCACGCGTTTCAAGGCCAAGCAAGATGTTTAACTTGTCATATAATCAGAATGGAAGTGGAGATTAGGAAATAGGAAAGAAAAGAGCATATTCTTATTCTTGTTTGATTTCTATTAAATATCTCTAATCTGTGGTAGATTTATAATAAATTTCCTACATTTATATAGCACTCTATCATTTTGAAATGTTTCATCTTTATTATTTTAATTAAATTTGTTTATAAAGGATAGTTTCTCCATCCCTACATCACTGAAGAATGAATGTGGATCCACTGTTCTCATAACCTATGTCAAGGAAACATGCTGATGAACATCCGTATTCAGACAAGAGAAGCTTTAACTTTCCCTTTAGTACTGTTTGGGGGCCTAATCATGGTGGTCAGCAATGGTAATTTCCCATGAACAGAGGCATCTCTTCCCCGATCACAATCCCTTTCTCATTCTGAGTTACCATTTAAGTTCATTATCTTGCTAGGTCTGGAATAATGTGAACAAAAGAGAGCTTCAAATAGGTATCAAGGGATGCCTGGGTGGCTCAGTAGGTTGGACGTCCGACTCTTGATTTCAGCTCAAATCATGATCTCAGGGTTGTGGGATCGAGCCCCGCATTAGGCTCTGTGCTCCGCACGGAGTCTGCTGGAAATTCTCTCCCTTTCCCCCTCCCTCCCCCAACTCAAGCTTTCTCTCTCTCTCTCAAATAAATAAATAAAATCTTTATATAAATAGATAAATAAAATAAAATAGGTATCAAAGCATTTAATGTATGAAGATTGATTGGTTATTTGTGCCTGACTTAATAATTCATCATTGCCTAAATTCCATCTACGGACTAAAATACTGGCTTTCCTTGTATTTCAGTCCCCTCAAATAGCTAGACATGCATAGCAGTGACTGAAGGCTGCCTCTTTTCCTTTCCTGTGGGGATAAGAACAGGATGATGAGGTGAAAGCAACTTGACTCAAGTGAGTGTAAACCACTCAGAAGTTTGGTCCATTGGAAATCTTCGCGGCCTACTTGTAGAGATCAGAAAACATCAGCTCCCGAGGCAAAAAGGCTTAGATGAGCTCAGGAGACAGGACATGTGAATCCCATGTCAATTATGCCTACTGAGCACAGCACTGCCAGTAAGTTATAGTCGTTCCATCACTTAGTTCTGCCACTGCATAATTTATACCTGGCAGAGCAGACTCTAGCCCACGAATAGAAACTTCCTGGGGATAGCAGTTCCTCCACATGAGGTGCCTTCTGTTCTTTTAGACTTTGATTCCTTTTTTTTCTTACTTTTTCTCCCGCAAAAGGAAAGGTAAGAGCTGAGTTTATGTGGCGTTCCATAGAAGGACCTCGGTCAGATTTTCAGGTCTCAGAGCAAGGCTGTCCGCTCTATACAAATAGCTGGGTGTTGACTGAGCACACCGAAGGCCGTTTCCTGGAATGTAAATCACCAAGGATGGAGAGTTTCCCCACAGCATGTAGTCTCCTCACTTTCAGGAGAGAGCTGTTGACTCATGAGTTTGTCAAAAAGAATCAACTAAAAAAATATGATGAGCAATGTTATTTGAAAATTTTAATGAAATACAAAGAATCATCATATTTTTATGTTCAGAGCTTTTTATTAGAAAACTTTGGAGTTAATTTAATTATAATGTGTTATATTTATTGAATGTCGAGTCACTCTAGTGCGCACAGGGGATGCAGAATGACAAGTCACGGTTCCTTCCTTCCGTCGGCAAATAGTAAACTCGCTGAAGGTTGAGTGTGTGGCCGCTGGAGAAGATGGCTTGGATCGAGCCCATCACTGCCCCCAAGTCCTCCTGTTTATGGGCTCTGTGATGTTGGGCAAGTTACTTAACATTTGAATCCCTCGTTTACCTTATCTGAAATAAAAACACACACTTCTGTGGTTGTTGTCTGGAGTGGATGTGGTTAATAGTTGTATTATGTTCCAAGCAATGCCTGACTTGAGATATAATAGCTTGTTCACGTTATTATTTCAGAGGATGTCTGAAGCCATGCGATTTGACCACTGGATGCCCTAACTGCCTCCGTAGATGCTTTTTATTCAAAATTCAATTTAAAATTTGTTATTAATTTATAAGGCAGTCTAATTACACAGACTAGTTTCCCTTATAAATGAATAACTTCTTTGGTCATCTGAAAATAATACTAAATATTTAAAAATAAACAAGCATGACCAGTAGAATTATTTAAATAACAGAAGGGGAAAATGTAATTCTAATACGTAGGTAGCTTATCAGATTTAGTTTTTATGATATGTAAATAATTGGTTGCAGATTCAACTGCCATAACCAAGTGGCCCAAAACAATAATGCCATAAAAAAGAAAGAGGTGTATTTACTCAAAAGAAATGAAAAATACATGTCCACAGAAACTTGTAGTAAAAGGTTTATAGTAGCTTTATGCATAATGGCCCCAAAAGGGAATCACCACCAATATCCATCAACACTTGAATAGACGAAAAATCCATACGATTGAATGCTGAAATTCCAGGACCAATTCCAATTCACGAGGTGTTTCCCTACACCCCCAAACAATTCTTGGACACCAGCTGAGTGTCTTACAATTCAACTCAGTGCTGATATTACCAGGAGAGAACATCAGATCCCACAGGCCCAGGGCTTGGTTCCTACATAAAAATCCCCTGAGTTCAGATGCAAATCACAAGCCCCACTTGTCACCAGGGCTTCTGGTGACCAGTTATAGATTGGAGCCTTCAACAACCCCCTCCTGGGGTTTGATCAATTTGCTAGAGTGACTCACAGAATTCAGAGAAACATTTTACTGAGGAGATCAGCAGTGTAGTAAAGAAAGATCTAACTCAGGCACAGCCAGACGGAGATGCACAGGGGTATGTGGAAGGGTATGAAGTTTCCGGGCCCTCTCCAAGAGCACCGCTCTGTCCGAATCCCCATGTGTTCGCCAACCCAGAAACTCTCTGAATCTTGTGCTTCGGGTTTTTATGGAGGCTTCATTACATAGACATGACTTATTAAATTAGCCAGTGACAATTGATCCAACCCCTAGGCCCTGTCCCTTCCCCAGAAGTCTGAGGGGTTGAACGGAAAACTCCAAGTCTCTAATCAGATGGCTGGATCCATTGACCACCAGCCACCATCCTTAGGTGCTTTCCAAAAATCACCTCGTTAACGTGAGAAAAGACACCTTGATGCTCTCACCACTTACAAAATTCCAAGGTTTGGGCACCTGGGTGGCTCAGTGGGTTAAAGCCTTTGTCTTCAGCTCAGGTCATGATCTCAGGGTCCTGGGATCGAGGCCCACATCAGGCTCCCTGCTCAGCGGGGAACCTGCTTCCTCCTGCCTCTCTGCCTACTTGTGATCTGATCTCTCTCTGCGTGTCAAATAAATAAATAAAATCTTTAAAAAAAAAATTCCAAGGTTTTCAGGAGCTCTATGCCAGAAAGGAAAAAGACCAAATATATATCTCTTTTTAAAAATTGTGGTATCACAAATACGACTCAGAGATTGAACGAAACCAGTTACCTCGACATGAAACAAAATGGATGAAACTTGGGCACCTGGGTGGCTCAGTTTAGTTAAGCGTCTGCCAATGGCTCAGGTCATGATCTCAGCGTCTACTCCCAGCTCAGCTGGGAGTCTGCTTCTCCCTCTGCCTCCCACCCCCCTCTCTTGTGCTCCCTCTCTCTCTCTCACAAAAATAAATAAATAAAATCTTTTAAAAAATGGATGAAACTCAATCATCAGACTGCATGAAAGAAAGCAGTCATTAAATAGTGTACACATAGCTACGTGTAAGTGCATCATATGTACTATATGATGCCATTTTTATGAACTATAAACTCATCTACAATAACAGAAAGCAGAATAGTGACTGCGTGTGGCTGGGGGCCGAGGGAGGGTAGACTGCCAAGGGGCCTAAGGAATCTTTGCGGGATAGTGGAAATATTCTGCATCTCAGTCACACCAGTGGCTTCCTGGGTGAAACACCTATAAAGGCTCATTGAATTGATACTATATGTGGCTGTTTAAATTGCCTGCTACATCATTACTTCTCTCTTGGGTATAGATGGATTGTCTGCCTTTCTGGGTAGCACACTGTCCTTTTCATTGACATGCTTGGTTTCCTGGGGAGACTCTGAGCAAGAATAGGGGTTGTCGACGTCTCTTCATTAATGAGTAATCCAGTCCCTTACAACATAACATCTGGATTGTGCTTATTAAAACAAACTAGATATTCAGAGCCCACCAGGGCAACATCCCTGCTGCAGAGCTCAGGAAACTGATGGGAGAGACAGCTAACATGGGGTGAGATGATGTTAATACAGTGCTCAGTGTGGGGGGTGCATGACAGCAAAGACCCAGGATTCTTCAAGGCCAAACTCAAATTCTACTTCATTCTACTTCACTGAGCCCCATAGGGAATTTCTTTCTCTGCTTTCGATTTTTAACTCTTATAGATTATTGCATACATTTGATTTTAATGACATACTCTGAGTAATGTAGTTTTCATGTGTGCATGAATTATGTTCCACACAAATGTGAATTCACGGCATGCCCGAGACCTTCTTTGTAGTCCTTTGTGTCTCCAGGAGAGCCTTGTGCATCTAGGTGGAGTCGAGTTGAGAGACATCTCACAGATGTCTGTGTTCTTGATGACAATAATGATGACTCATTTTGTTAAATAGGCTCCTATACATTTGAAAGGCTAATCTGCCAAAATACATTATAAATAGCATGATATATAAAAAGATATATGTGGCTTAAGGTCAGAGTAATTATGCCATGATTAACCATCCTGTCTAGATTTAAGACAACTGTGAAAATCTCTTAAAGGAGCTTGGCATTTGAATAAGCTTTTGTGGTATAATTATGCTTAAGTAAATATTTTATGTAAGTTTGCAGCAGAGGAACTATATTTAGTGGTGAGTCTATGATAAAAATACCAACACTCCTGTACTAATTTTGAAATGCAAGTTAAAATTAACTATCATTTTACAAATAAAATTTAACATGAATTATATATCAAATCAATTAAGCTCTGAATTCTTTTTGTTAAATTATGGCATTTTGAGAACAAAATACTTCCTTAATAGCAGCTCCTGATATTAGTTAATTTCAGTAATGGCAGTGACTCATAACCAGTTGCAACTATAAGAAGAATTTCTGAAGTTGCAAAAAGGGCATGTGGGTTTCTGGAAATACAGCATTAGTGAGCATATTTGAACTAAGCTTCTGTCTCTCGGTTTCAAACCCATTCTGGTAGACTGCTTTGCGACACAGGGCTGGCCTCTTGAAACCACATTATTCCTTGGCACATATATGGGGTTCTCTCCTTTGAATGAGGGTCGGAGGCAGATAGAGCTGTCCTTAGACAGCTGTATCCCACATAAAGGGGCCACCTTTCAAACTTCAAAATTATCACAATTCCTGTCCTTTATTCTTAAACTTTTTAAGAAGTAGCTGCCTACTGCAAAGCCGCAAGGTATCTCAGTGTTGCCTTTTTGTCTTTTCAGATCTCAAAAGCTGGGTAGCAATTATTTGGAGGTTAAATTCTTTCTCAATTCTGTTGAAACACCTTGTGTGAATTCAGTGTCCTAACTGGACCCTGACTGATACAGCTAAACAGAATTATTAAGTATTATTAAGGCTGTTTAGGCTTCCTGTAGATAAACGTATGTGTGTTCCTGGAGCTCTACTGAATAGTTGTGCTGATTGTCAAGAATGGTGGCTCAATGGCAGGGGACTCCACTTTAGAGTCTCTCAGATGTGGGTTCAAATCCATTTCCTTCCTGCCATGTGACCTGGGACACTTAACCTGGCTTCTTGCACTTCTTGAAACCACACTTCTCTTCATGTGTGACAAATATGTCTGTGATAACCAGATGCAGAATTATTACAGTAAGCAAATGTGCATGAAAGCTGAGTTTGGCAAAGAGTAGGCTGTCTAAACATCCCCTCTACAACTAGAAATTACTATTTCTTGATCATTTATATATGGCCCTTTGTATTTCTACAAAGAGCTACAATGCCTCCATGTTAATAGGTTAGGTTCGTGTTCGAACTGAGGTCAAAGCCCAAGTACCCATCAGACAAACGTTCATTTCTGTGTTGCATAGCCCTGAAGAATATTCCACGACCCTATTGTATTCTGGTCACTTCATGCATTTCTTTTACCATTAGATGTCAGGTCCTTGGGGACACAGTTGTATGTTATTGGTACATCTGCCATTTTGTAATCAGACTTTATCACATTGGTTAACATCCATCTAAATTAGCTGATGCCCCAGGCCTTAAATTAAAATGTAGCACTTGACTGCAATGTGCCAGTGTAATTTGAGCTGCATTTTCTGTTTGAAATGATAAACTGTGGTTGATTTGAGCTGTTAGATTGTCGTTTAGACTCTTCTCTGTCTTTGCTAGGCTGGTAAAAGCCATAGCCTTCACCATCCCCTGGATCAGGGACACTCCTCAAACTTATCCAGCAGGTTCAGGGGAATGAAAGGCAACCTCAAAGTTGGCTTTCATATTTTTGTATCCCAAAAGTCTATTTCTCTATGTAAATAAATGCTCATTTACAGAAAAATAAAACACTACCTTTGTCTAAGATTCTTATACATTTTTTAAAAAGATTTCATTCATTTATTTGAAAAAGAGAAAGAGAGCAGGGAGGAGACAGAGAGAGAGAGAGAGAGAGAGAGAGAGAGAGAGAGAGGCTCAAGCAGACTCTTCGATGAGTGGGGAGCCAAGTGCAGGACTCGATCTCATGACTCTGAGATCATGACCTGAGCCGAAATCAACTTAACTGACTGAGACACCCAGGCACCCCACTTACTCATTGTTTTTAAACATTGTCAATTCTATGATGGTACATAGTTGACTCATAGGAGTTTTGTAGGAAAGACAGAATAGAAGGGAAAGTAAATGGAAAGGGGGAAAGCAGACAAAAGGAAGGAAGGGCAGGAACGAGGTGGGAGGCAGTCTGCTAATTGTGCCCGAAGATTGTTGTTGGTGCTTTTTGTTTGTACAGTACCTGTCTGGGCTGAGTCAATGAAATCTGTATTTCTTGTAGTAAGCAGCCTAATGTTTCCACTCAGTTTTTGTTATTTGATTGCATATATTTTTAGTTTTAATTTTATGTCTGACTCTCTGAGCGTGAGCCAATGACTGGACAGAATTTGCATGCCAGTTTATCCAGCCACTCGGCTTCCAACCTCCGTGGATGGAACTGGGTATGAGAAGGGAAGGCATTCAAAACTGGATGTTCTCGGTCTGACCCACGTCTTTCTTTCTTTATTTTTTAAATAAACTTTTTAGAGTAGTTTCAAGTTTAAATAATGTTGAAAGGCAGTACAAGAATTCCTACATACTTCCTACGCCATTTCCTGTATCATTAACACCTTACATTATAATGGAGTACATCTTTCATAATTAATAGGCCAGTACTGACACATTACTAACAAAAGGACTCACTTTATTCAAATACCCTAGGTTTTTATCTGTGCCGGGATACCATGCAGAATATGACAGTACCTTTAGCCACCAACACTCCTCAGCTCCACTAGGTAGTGAGAGTGTCCAGATTTTCCTTGTTTTCAATGACCTTGACAGTTTGGAGGACTCCCAGTCAGCTAGTATAGATAATATCCTTTAATACAAGTTTGCTTGGTTAAATATGGGTTACGGGTCTTGGGGAGGAAGAACACAGAGACATCACAGTGTACCTCACATCATCCTATGGGTGATGCGATCAACGTGCCTTGTTGTGGTTGACGTTAAACCTGAGGGTGTGCCTGACAGATTTCTCCACGGTGATTCCGCTCCTTCTACCCCGTTCTGCAGTGGACACTTTGAAAGGAAGTCACTACATGCACCCAACACTTAAGAGGTAAGGAGTTATGCTCCACACCCTTGAGGGCAGAATATCTGCACACGTAATTTGAAACTCGGCATGGGAAATTCATGTCTTCTCTCTCATTTATTTACTTATTTACCACTTTTCTTTCAGTTGGATCCATTGTCCACTGACATACACCCATTACTGCATTTACTTTTTGAGCCCTTCCTTTAATTCTGGTGTCTTGAGCTCATCTTGTATGTTCTCTGCCCCAGCCCCTGAATAAGCCACTCCTCCAAGAATTTTTGTTTCTTTCTTGTAAAATGATATGAGAAGCCAATCCGTGCAATGGATGTTCAGTCTTAGTTTGCACTGGACCCCTGCAGGTCTCTTTGCTCATGCATGGTGCTCACGTTTGGCCAGGAAAGCATAATCCCTTGGTCTCTGTCTGGCCTTGGCTGTGCACACGCTCAGCCTTAACCAGAATGATGCTGGCTCCAGCCATGATGGCAGCTCTGGGTAAGAGAGCCAGCATTCGGCACCCCCGACCCCTTGCCTGTCTCCAAGATGTCACTCCCACGAACAGAGCTGCTGGGCATGGCCATGACCCACTGCTTAAAGACGAGCCTGCCCCAGTTAACCAGAAGAATCTCATCCTTGCTATATGTGCTTCCCTGGCAGAAATTTGGCATTGCCAAGCTGGAAGCAGGGTGGACAAGCACCCTCAGGCCAGAGTAGCACAAACTCCATTTTTTTTTCCTGGAAATTGAGAAATTTTACAGGCATAAGAGGTTCTTAGATTGTTATTTGCCTTTAGTCAATTTCCAGAGCCTTGTGTTGTTGTCATTAATTTTGTCCAAATTTACCCGTTACTTGTAGGCAGTGATATTTGCTGATTTTGTCATTTGGCCGCAGCTAGAAATCATGCCTTTGGCGTTTGTTTGGACATGGGAGCTTGAAGTCGAACTCACTCCGGATGCCCTCGTGAGTCATAGTCGCCCTAAAGACCGGGAAAGGGGCCCGTGAATAATCAGGGTCCACCTGCCACATCAGTGAAATGTTCCGGAGTCCGGCCCTGGGGCGCGCTGGAACAGGTCAGAATTAAAGGGCAAGTTACCGCGTCTTTTATCGCTGCACCCTGAGAAAGAAGTACAGCACTTTGGCAGCCATCTGGCATTTTGAGACAGCATGCTCTCGTCTGCCCATTTATTGGATGACTTGGAAGGCTGCTGGTTTTGAGCAGAGTTGAGAGGAGGGAAAGACTGCAGCAGGCTCAGGCTGCGGTTCAAAAGTACCAGCTGGTCGGGTATTTGATGCGGCTGCCCCGATGGGTGGTGCTTCTGGGGTGATGATCCCGAAGACACCCTGCGGTGTCCGTGGCAACCCCCGAGAGCTAAGCCACAGAGCGGCCCACCAGGAGTCTGCTGCAAGACCATGTCATCTTCAGAAGCGTTCTATGTGCCATTCCACAACCAGCTGACAGAGACTGAACACCGTACCGTCGTAAGGAAGTCCTCCGAGGAGGCCAACAGTGAGCAGTACACATTGTTATGTTGGGAGAAGAAACACAGGCGAGGAAAACATCCAGCCCTGGGCAGAGGAATGGGTTGGCTGGGTGCTCAGGAGACATGAAGGAGAGATACTGGAAGGTTGGAGACAAAAATGTAGGAGAAGCGTGTACACAGGCAAGAGTGCGCAGAATGTTTTGGGGGTTTTCTTCCATATGGATGCACACGAGAGAGCATCCACTTCAGAAGAGACAACTACGCAACCAGGTTGATGGGCTCACCGAGTGCAAGTCAGCCGACTTCTCGACGTCCTCGCTTCCACGCTTCCATCATCTGCCCGTGAACAGAGCCACCGTGTTCCAGGGATGGAAGCCCCAAGTATGAGCTCAACAACATGGCCACCTATTAGCCAAGGTGCATTCAGTTATTGCCACTGCCGAAAGCCTGAGAAGCCAGCAGCAAAAACTGAGGCAGAGCCTAGATAAGGTACAAATCTTTAAGAAAATGAGACAGCAGTGTGATGTATCACACTTTTTGTATTGCACACCTTCCATCTTGGAGGGGAAGTCTTTGTCTTTACTAAGAATGGGCTACATTCTGCAGCTACATTCTTTGCCTGCAAAGCCCCAGCTAGTATCCCTGTGCTAGTGCTCCGATGATGGGCTGTTGTCATGGGATCACTCCCAGCATCACTCAGACAAAGAACCCTGCCCTATGAGAAAGGTGGGACTTCGTGAGCAATTGTCTGGTAAGAGGCAGTGTCTACCTCAACCTCCAGCCAGTGCGCAGTGGTAGAAGAGGCCCATTTGGGTAATTTGTCCTTCCTGCTTTGGCCACTTCAGGCTGTGTTTGAGCAAGTCCTGGTTCCTAGGGGAGATATGCTGGTACCCGGGGACAGAGTAAGTGATCACGGCATTCCAGGTGATGGCTAGTATCTGGATATGTTGGCTTCCTCAACCAGCTTGGCCATCAGGCATGTAGAAGAGTTAATATGCTGCTGGAGTAATTGACTCAGATTATCTTGGGAAGAGGGATTTGCTCTTTCGTGGCAGGGACAGGGAAAAGGAGATCCGGAATGCAGCAGATTCATCAAGGTGTCTGTTTGAGCTCCCATGCCCCAAAATAACTGTATATGTGCAATTATAATAACTATAGCCAAAGACACAATAAACAGGTGCAGAAACCTGGAGGGATGGAGGAGGACTTGCTTATTCCCATGCAGAGCAACACAAATCCACAAAGTGTTGGCTGAGTTCACATCGAACAGGTGTGAGAGGAAGGAGATGATGGGTCTAAGAAGTGGCGCCGAGACAAACTGAAACCTTGGTCAGCTGAAAGTTGAAACAGCTTGATCCACAACCCTCTCTGGAGAGACCCTTCCTTTCCTCTGTCCAGCGATGACCATTTGGAAGAAGTGGCTACACAACCAAGCAAATGTACCCTGAGCACAAGGGGGTCCACCTGGTGCGAGAGCTGGGTGGAGGCAGATACTGTCCATGCTCTGTCCAGCCCCACGGAAGTCTCCGTAGACCCTGAGCTGTGCACAGTGAGGAAGAACTGTATTGGTTAGATATTTCCAAAATGTTATATCTATTTAAGGTATGCTTTTGGTAAATTTCCATGGGGTTTTATATTAAGTGATTTTTAAGTGACTCAAAAAGGTAAAACTGGCAAAAAATCATGCATTTATGTATTCGTCTGAAGTTGGCACTGTTTTTATATCCATGTCACATGCTTTCTCTAGACTCTAAGATTTTTGGATAGCCTAGAATAATTTGGGTTTTAAAAGAAATAATCTTTAAATGAGCACTTGGCAAGTTATTTCCCAAGATGACTTTTCTAAAATCAAAATGTGGCTACTTCTGGTATGTGATTCATATTCTTCTCTGTAAAAAATGAAGCTTTACGCGAGCTTATCCTAGAATAAACATTAGAAAATCAAATACCTTTCTGTGTCTGTAAACATCAATCAAACACCCCAAACAACTTATGTATCATCGACTCCACACTTGGCTAACGGTGCATATGTATGACTGGAGAGATAAGATAAAGCAACCTGCTTGACAGTGAGTCCTGCGAGTGGCAGGCGACACAGGGAGGGCTCTGGTGGGCTGGACAGTGAAGTGAGCACTTCTGTTCAGGAGCGGGACCAGCCTCCGGGACCAGCCTCCAGTGGGGAGGAGAGAGAGAGTGGAGTGGAGGCAGGGGAACGCAGAACATGGGGAGAGCACGTGGGGACGGCTTCATGAGTCACCGTGCGAGAAAACGACCTCTGTTCATTCAACTGCTGTATCGCCAACATCATCCGTGGTGGAAGTAGGTGATGGGATGGACAAAATTTTACAGATAAGTCCGCCAGTTTGGTGCCTGTTTGCAGAGGCCCCAAGAGTCGGAATTCCCTCTCGTACATCTTAAAATGCTTTCAGTGTTGCTCAGAAATCATGATCGTTGAGCCTCATATTTGGTTCAACTCTCAATGAATTCGACATTTGAAAATTCAGTGACAGTATAAATTTCAAAAAATCATTTTCGATGGTTGTATATGTATGCTTTATTAAACAATTAGCTCATTCTAAATGATTATTTCATCATATAATGTGTAATTATTTTATTTCTATGACAAATTTATATCTTACATGAACACACACATCATAAAATGTTGCTTAAAATATTATTCATAAATATATAACTTTGAACACCTATAGGTTTATCCTGGGAAAACTACGGACTTTTAAAATTGGGAACAGAAATCCTTAACATAATAAGTATTTACTATATGTACTTTTTCTAATTATTAAATGCTTTAAAACAGGTTTAAGAGGCGCCTTGGTGGCTCAGGTGGTTACATGTCTCCCTTCGGCTCAGGTCATGATCTCAGGGTCCTGGGATTGGGCCCCACATCGGGCTCCCTGCTCAGCGGGGAGCCTGCTTCTCCCTCTTTGTCTACCACTCCCCCCACTTGTGCTCTCTCACGTGCTCTCTCTCTCTCTTTCTAATAAATAAATAAAATCTTTTTAAGAAATAAAACAGATTTAAAAGAAATTTTGTGCTATCCAGTCAGGAAAAATTCCTGCTAGGATAAAACACAAGTTTTGTGGTCTAAATGATCTTTAACATACTATTTAAAATATACTTGCTAATTATTAATGAGAATAAAGAATCTATATAGAACTGTATGCTTTGTTAATAGTAAATTATTTTGAAAATAATATTTTAGACCCCTAAATAATCTATTAAATTATATAACGTTAGTATTGGAAGGGACCTTTGGGTTTTTAAAGTTACCGTTTCAGCAGGATTGTGTATTTTCTAGAAACACACTGACACATTTTGTATACTTTAAAATAACATTTTTTGGTACAATACCTACAAGATGTTACATTAAAAAAAAATAAGATATGAGTATAAAGACAACTAACTCTTCCCTATATGCACGTGTGACTTCCACCCGTGTGCAGTCACCCCGAGACCACCCGCTATGAGTGGGCCCAGAGCAGGGGGGCTCTGCCGCGCGCCAGGCTGGAATACAGGCTGCTCTGCCCGCCCTCCCCCCGCCCCAGCAAGGCCAAGGATGCTCCCAGTGTCCTTGACCAATCGAGATGTTGTACAGGGTCCCTGGCAAGCACCAATTCTAGAATCGCCACTTCTCAAACCTCTCAGATTCTCGAGTGAATCTGCCCTCTTCTGAAGATAGGTTTTCGAGAAACAGCTTTTCAGTCTTGTAGAATCTCAACACTTAACCACGGGCTATCAGGTGACCATGGGAGGTGAGCTTCCATCCTAAACTACCTGTTGTCGGCCCACTTTGCCGTACGTTCGGGTGGGAAAGGCAGCAATTCATCCTCAAATGGGAATGGTATGTCAAGTGCCCAGCGAGGCTGGTCCAGAAGGTGCAAGGAAGTTTTAAGAACAGGGTGACCCAGGCTCCTTCAGCATCAGCCACCGTGGAACTTGCCTCTTCTGTCTCAGAACAAACTTGGGCCTGGTTCACAGATGGGTCTCCATGAAGTCCCAGCACCACCTACATGTGGGAGGCCACACCACTAAAGAACCTTCCCGGGGTGACTCTGGACGACACCTCTTCTGGGCTTGGATGTGCCTCCCCCTCCCGCGATGCTTCTGCAGGCGCCGGAATCTGTGGGCTCACAGAAGTGGAACTTGCCATCATGACACTCCACACGACGTGCTGTTGGTGCACAGAACTTACTTCGCAGCAAGAGAAATGCGTACTCAAAGCTGAACTGCTTCAGCCTGAATCTCAGTGAAAACCTGAATAAAATGAGAAAAAGAATAAAAACTTGTGAACAGCCGGCAGAAAAACATCCCAGGCAGATGAACAAGTACAAAGACGCTCAAGTTAGGGCGACGTTAACATAGTCCCCAAAAACCTCCAAAGGAAGCCGGGGGGTCCAGAGGGGACTGAGTGCATACAAATGCTCTAAAAATGAGTTTGTAACGATAGACAGGGGCCAAATCCTGTGGAGATTTGTAGATCATGATAGTGTGGATTTCAACCAGGTCATTTCATGTTTTTTTGTGTCACCTTGTGTAGGTTAACGCCGCAACTCTTTCTGTGCCCACATCCTCTCGTGGGATAAAAATGTCAAATTCTTTAACTTAATACCAACACCACGCTGACGGGCCCTCAGGGAGATCCTGTTCTAGGTAGTCAGCATATAATTCCACACATACAGTTCTGATCTTCCTTTGTACTGTTGAGATCTTCTGCTCCCGTGTGCCCTAAAGGAAGCAAAATTTGCAATAACACAATGCTCCCTACGCTGGAGGCATTTGCTCATCCGAGACGAGAGTAAACATTTCTTTAACCTCTGGTCTTTAACTTCCAAACAGAAGGGATATATGGGTTTTCTAGTATTTCACACATTTTTATATTTCTTTTGAGACAATAAAATGGCTGGTAAATTATTTAGAGGACTATGTCTACATTATGCATGGAAACAGATTCCAGAGTTCAGTCAAACATCAAATAAATGCTTGAATTTGCAGCAGTGCTCAATATCTTCCAAATAACTGCCTTCCAAATAACAGTGGGAGCAGCTCCATTCTGATCTGGAGCATAAATTCCTGTATCGTCCCACACACAAGTTCGTGGCTGCCAATCTGATCTCGCATTTTCAAGCACCCCTTCCGTGGTAGTTCCTATTTGGTGGCTACTGTTCTAAGTGTTTTATCTTTATTAGCATTGATTTCCTCACAACAAACCAATGTGGTCCTCATCAGGATGATGGTCCCACAGAAGGGGAAACTGAGGCACGGAGCTGGCCGGCAGCCAGCCCCAGGTCACGCAGGTTACAAGTGGATGGACCATGATTCGAATGTCCTCCATTTCTCCACCTCCAGCAAAGAGAATTCGAATATACTCTTGAGGGTTTTCAAGTATAGCTTTCATGTTTAAAAAAATAATAATGAGCATGGATAGTGACAGACGGCTTTAGAATTTTAATGCTCTGGTGGTTTTATTGAAAATATAACTCAGCTTGACAAAGATGTGAGAGGCAGCAGAGCTGAAAGAGAAGTGGTCAGAGAAACTGACTGGGGAGACTTTACTACAAAAAGGACCACCGGCTGGTTATCTTCAGGAAATCATTGCTCCTCCTTTTCTGCTCAGAAAATCAAGTGCACTTCTCACACCTGGCCCACCATCATCTTTTATAGTTTTGGGGCTTGTTTGTTTGTTTTGTTTTGTTTTTGATTTCGTCCCTGGAGTATGTGCTTTCCCTGTTTTTCTTCCGGTTAATACTTATGCTTTAGTAGAAAGAACACAGAAATGTAAAGTTACTCTAATCCTCTGATGAGGTTTAAACTGGGGGAGCGCCGTGAATGTTAAGGCATCCTTCTCAGCTGCAGCCCGGTGTGCGCCCAGCGGGAGTGCTCTGCGCCCCCCTTCCCCCAGCACTGGCGCGCCCCGGGGCGCCCGGGGCCCTCCCTCTTCCTTTCTCTGCCAGTCCCTCGCAATGCTGCGGCCTCTGAGCGCCCTGGAGCTGCTCTGGAGCCGCTGGCTGCCCTTCCCCCAGCCCAGCCCTGGCTGCCTGCTGTGCGCCTGGGCCTGGCAGGTGCCCTGGTTCCTTCCGGCGGCTGACCCCGCCACTGCAGGACTCCAGGCGACATGGGCCTTAGGAGTTTCAGACAGACCCCTCAGGGAACTGATCAGGAGGCCGATGGCGCGGTAGCCACGTGGCAGACAGCCTTCCTGGAAGAGATGTTCAGAGAGGTGGGCCAGACCAAATCAGCAACTCACTGAATGAGGGGTCCACAGCCTGGGTCCCTCCCAGCTCCTACCTCCTGTGTGATCTTGGGTGCCACAGTTAAGTCTCCCAGTATCATCTTCCTCAGTTACAGAAAAGGACTCCTTTCCCTATGACTTTCTCCAATGTCTTTCAAGGATTAAAAAATACATTCACAACTATTTTAAAACAAGAAAGGACTACAGTGTGTTCATTACAAACAAACAAACTTCTCTTTCATATCATAATACAATTATTCATACCAGGGACATGAAGAGCTAGAGAAAGAAGGTTAACCCAAAGGAAACTTTGCAAAGTCAAAAGGAGTTGAATCAAGGAATTTCTAGGCCAGAAACCCAACAAATGAACTGTTAGCTGGAATAATACTGATGTAGGATCACTAAATCACTTGAATAAAATGAATATTTTATAAGGGTTAGATCAGTGAATAATTACTTAAACCCCTTCACAGCTGAGTCTTGCCACGCCCCACTAAATACCCTCACACACACACTTCTCCACAATCACACTATTTTGGTTTTGCTTTTTTCACCATTAACGATAATATATGAAACCTGCCAGGGGATACGCAGGCAACACAAATATATTTTGAAGTCCTTGTGGTATTTTAGAAGTGGCCTGAAATATTAGAACACAAACATGGTCTTGAAAGATGCATGGAACGAAGCACGTTTGGCTTTTACCAAAAAATAGCACAAGGGCATCAGTACTTTCCAAGTTTCCATGAGTCTCCCTGAAGTAGGCCAGTCTGGTCCCACGTTTCCACAAACCCTCAGAAGGTGAATTTAGAAGAAAGAGAGCTGGGTCCTGCAGCGCACATTAATCTTGGTGAAAGCCGAGGAAAGACACTTCACAATGAACCCAGTGTTTTCTTCCTTAAAAAAATAATACATTGAATACCATACTGAAGACAGAAATTTGAACTCTCACTGACAAAGGCTTAACATAAAAACTTTTAAAACAATAGTTCTATTGACAACGGTGCAGTGTTTGTCAAGTTGTGACTCCCCAGCCACCTGTCAGGGGATTATTACCTGAGCTGGGGCGTTAGAGATAAAATTCCCGGAGTCCCACCCTCAGAACTTCCGGTCCCGCAGCTCTGACGGGGAGTCCTAGGAATCTGCATTTAACACAACTCCTCATTCTTTTCATGCCATGAAATTCGAGAATGATTGACTCTACTCTGTTTTCTTCAGACATGGATTCGAACACTAAAACTCAAATACTAGCTCTGCCATCCTAACTGCAAAACCTTAGGAAACATACTTGACCTTCTTAGATCTCAGCTTATTCATTTGGATCACAAGAAAAGATATCTTATTCATAGGACCTGAGTGATGTTTACATGCTCAATGCTTGCAAAGCATTCATCGTATGGCCTGTTACCTCTTGCCTACTCAATAAGTACAGCCTTTATCATTACTAATCCTTTTTTAGTCTTTTCAATTAAAGTAAGTATTAAAGAAAATCAATTTATTCTCTGGGAAAACCATTAAAATATAATGAAATAGTTTCCAGTTTAAAACTCTTTGGAAAACACCAAAGGAGAGTTGACATTGTTTCTAAGACAATTTTTGTGAAGTTCCTTTAAAGACGCAATACATGCACAATTGGGTACTGAGAGGCACAAAATGTTGTTTGTTAAATTTATTTTAAAATACGGGCGCCTGGGTGGCTCAGTGGGTTAAAGCCTCTGCCTTCGGCTCAGGTCATGATCTCAGGGTCCTGGGATCGAGGCCCGCATTGGGCTCTCTGCTCAGCAGGGAGCCTGCTTCCTCCTCTCTCTCTGCCTGCCTGTCTGCCTACTTGTAATCTCTTTCTCTCTGTCAAATAAATAAATAAAATCTTAAAAAAAAAATTTATTTTAAAATAAAATTTAAAAATTTGTATAGCTATCCCTTAAAATACTTTTATAACAATTACGTATACTTCTTTTTAAAATTTCCCATCTGAATGGTATTGATTTTTAGGGCAACAATGATTTCAACTATTATTTATTCATCACAGCAGCCAAATGAAATTCCATCCATAGTGTACAGAATGTTGGGTTTGCATATACAGAGAGATTGAGGATAAAATCATGTAACATTTTCCTGGTTTCTATTGAAATTAAAAACACAATAACCTACACAGGTTATCAGTGGCATAATAATGAAATAAGATAGGAAACTTCTTCAAAATGTCGTGAGTCAAATCATTATAAAGTATTATTATCACTTCTCCTGGTATTACCACTTGTACCGTTAACAGTAACGGCAGCCGCGTGATGCCCTTTGGATGGGAGGCAGTGATAATAATACTGTACTTTATTTATTTACTTAAGGAAGAGAGAGCGAGAGATTGTGAGTGGGAGTAGGGGTGGAAGAGGAAGGAGAGAGAGAATCTCATGCAGACTCAGTGCTGAGTGGGGACCCTGAGATCACGACCTGAGCCGAAATCAAGAGTCAGACACCCAACCAACTGAGCCACCCAGGTATCCCCATAATACTGTCATTTATTAAGAATCCGTTCGAGCCTGGTTCCCTGGTAGATACTTTATACTCATTATGACATTCCATATTCTCATCAACTGAATGAGGTTAGTACACCCATTTTTAAGTGAGGAACCTGAAACCTAGAGTTTTTAGATTGTGTTTCCAAAGTGCAGAGCAGTGGCACATTGGACAAGGACCAACTTCCTCCTCTTGTATCTGCAGGGGGCCTGACCGAGGCTTGAGACCTGGCAGGAGGTTCATAATGAAGAAATCCAGGGTAGGGTTTCTACTGCTCCCACCCTCTCCAGATGCTTCTTGTCTGTGCTGTTCCAGAGACCCTTGTATTAGTCAGGGTTCTCCAGAAAGACAAACCAATGGAATGGACACACAGAGAGATCATTTTAAGGAACTTGCTCATGCAATTGTGGGGACTTGCATTGTAGGTTCAAAACCTACAGTCAGCCAGCATCCTGGAGACCCAGGGAGGAGTTGCAGTGCTTGTCAAAAAGGCCACCTTCTGGAAGAATTCCATCTGCTCCTAAAGAGGTCAGTCTTTCTTCTATTAAGGACTTCGATTGGAGAAAGCCCACCACATTTCCAAGAGTATTCACTTTACTCAAAGCTTACTGATGAGATGCTAATCTCATCTAAAAAAAAAAAAAACAAAAACCTTCCCAGAAACATGGAGAATACTGTTGACAAAATATCTGAGCAGTGATCTAAGCCAAATTAACACCTCATATTAACCATCAAAACCTTGCAGCAAGGCCGTCAGATCCAAGCCACACCACTCAAAGTTTACTTACCTTGATGGCAGCGAGCCACGTCTTGTAGGTTGAATTTCAGATAAATTTTCCAAAATCTGACCACTTCTTTCCACCCCAACTTCTCCCCTCATGGGCCAACCCCCTTTGAACACCGTCTTCCAGGTTCTCTTACTGATCCTGTACTGATCCTGTTTCCTCTCACCTCCTGACTTTCTCTTCTCATGACACACCAGCCCCTGAGACCCCATGCTGCCCCTAGATCCCAGATTTTGCTTTCTGCTCATGCACTCACTGGCTGTTTCTCTCTGCCCAGAACACTCATACCCCAAATATCCATGTGACCAATATTCTTCTCCTTTGTAAACCCTCGTTCCATGGAACTTCTTAATGAGCCATACCTTAACCATGTCTTTAGAAGCTGCAATCTGGGGCGCCTGGGTGGCTCAGTGGGTTAAAGCCGCTGCCTTCGGCTCAGGTCATGATCCCAGGGTCCTGGGATCGAGGCCCGCATCGGGCTCTCTGCTCAGCAGGGAGCCTGCTTCCTCCTCTCTCCTCTCTCTCTGCCTGCCTCTCTGCCTGCCTCTCTGCCTACTTGTGATCTCTCTCTCTCTCTGTGTCAAATGAATAAATAAAATCTTAAAAAAAAAAAAAGCTGCAATCTGTGCCCAACTGGATTCATTTTTTATGGCTGTTTAACAAAATGCCACAAACTCAGCAGTTTAAAAAACAGCACCCACTGATCATTTTCCAGTTCTCTAGGTCAGAAGTGAGTTTGGTGTGAGTTTTCAGACATGTCATGCTGTGAAATAGTCTTCCAGTTAAGTAGGGAGTAGGGGGTGTGTTGTCAGACTGTCAGACAGTGAGAGGCGTCCTTGTGGCTGGTGGCCATGAAGGCAAAGTGCGGTCCTGCAGCTGGTTATCCTTTGTCTCTGGCCATGATTGCAGGGGTGCAGGTGAGGAAAGGTGGGTTTAAATTGGTTAAAGTAATTAAGGGAAAGGTGGGTTGGCTACTGGAGAAGAAAAGTAAAAATTACTAAGGACCAGCATAAACCAACGTTCCCCCTAATATATCCATATATAGAAGCAGAGGAAGACACATCTGTATGTATTCATCTGACCCAAATTCTCCCCCATTTACACACACTGTCAACTGTGCCTTCTAAAATTCAGTTTCTCTTGTTATCAGCAGTATTTGTTATTTATTGTTTCGGAAGAAAGTTTTCTGTGGTCAACTATACAGAATTGTAAGGGGAAGTTTCTTAACAGAATTCCTCACATGGTCTATTATATATACACGTCCTCTGATTCTCTAGGCAGTTTGCCTAATACACAAAATTTCTCCCACCAATTTGACCAAAGAAGATGCTTTTTCCCTCACAAATCTCAGGGGGCGCTAGTGTTCTAGAACATACCCTTTAGAAGATATTAATCTTTCCATTTCTCCCAGATCATATCAAATCACTGCTCTTTATCTTTCCTCTTCTTTTTCAAATAATGATATTTAGGGGCCCCTGGGTGGTACAGTCTATTGAGTGTTTGACTCTTACTCTCAACTCAGGTTGTGATCTTGGGGTCGTGGGATGGAGCCCATGGTGGACTCCATGCTCAGTGTGGAGCCTGCTTAAGACTCTCTCTCTGACTCTGCCCCTCCCCCCAATCTCTCTCTCTCAAATAAATACATCTTTTTTTAAAGAATTTATTTATTCTTATGAGACAGAGGGATACAGAGAGAGAGAGAGAGAGAGAGAGAGAGAGAGAGAGAGAGAGAGAATGAGCAGAGGGAAAGGGAGAGGGAGAGGGGGAAGCAGGCTCCCCCTGAGCCAAGACCCTGATGGAGGGCTCCATCCCAGGACCCCGGGATCATGACCTGAGCTGAAGACAGACATTTAACCATCTGAACCACCCAGGCGCCCCAATAAATAAGTCTTTTAAATGAAACAAAATAATTGCATTTCTCCTTCTTCAGTTTTCTGTCAATTTAGTTTCCTAAAGTCTCTCAAAGTTTTGTCATTCCCATGATGATGACTGAACACTTTTTCCAGTAATTTAGAACTAATTTATATTTATTTTTAAAAAGCAAAGGATTATCTTTAATAGTTTCCTACTGTTTTAGCTTGGCTGCCGTAACAAAGCACCACACACGGCGTTGCTGAAGAACAAACATTTATTTCTCACAGTTTTGGAGGCTGGAAGTCCAGGATTAAGGTTCCAGAAAATTCCTCGTTTGTGGGTGAGCACCTTCTAGCTGTGTCCTCAAGCGGCAGAGAGGGGTCTGGTCTCTCCTTATAAGGACACTAATCCCCTTATGGGGGCTTTACATTCACAGCCTCATCTAAACCTAATTACCTCCCAAAGGACAACAAATATGGTCATGTTGGGAAACAGGGCTTCAACAGATAAACTTGGGGGAGACACAAACATTTAGTTGGCAGCACCCACATTTCTTGAGCTTTATTTAATAAATATTCTCATCCTGCCCCTTCTAAATGTAAGTCAGTATTCTGTAATGAACTTTTGAGGAAAAGTAGAATATCTATTTTATTCATCCATTCATTTATTCATTCTTCTGTTTATTCTCAGGCCTTTTTTGGACAAAGTTGAATGAAATTTCCAAGTCAGATTATTTTTCTTCTTGCACAGCCATGGATATGATAATATCCTTTTAGTTCAAAAGAAGTTATTTCCAAACAAGTTGGTCTAATTCTCTAGGAAAAGCAAGCCTACTGCTTATTTGTATATGTCATTATTTATTGCATAATCATAGTTTTGGGGTAACATGACTCTTTCTAAATGAACATCAAAGCCTCTGTAGGCAATTAAAGGCATCTTAGAGGGCGCCTGGGTGGCTCAGTGGGTTAAAGCCTCTGCTTTCAGCTCAGGTCATGATCTCAGGGTCCTGGGATCGAGGCCCGCATCGGGCTCTCTGCTCGGCAGGGAGCCTGCTTCCCCCCCTCTCTCTGCCTGCCTCTCTGCCTCCTTGTGATCTCTCTCCCTCTGTGAAATAAATAAATAAAATCTTAAAAAAAAAAAAAAAAAAAAAAAAAAAAAAAAAAAAAATAAAAAAAAAAAAAAAAAAAAAAAAAAAAAAAAAAAATAAAGGCATCTTAGAATTCCAGTTATCAAATTTGCATTTTATATATTAGGCATTTTTAGCTATCAATGCTTATTTATTTTATGTGGCCAAAAGGAAAAAAAAACCTTCACTTTTGGAAATTTTATGAATAATATATCTTCCCAGTTTTTATGAGATCATTAAAGAAGTTTAAATTAAAATGTAGATTTTTGTAGCAGGAATGCTAACAAAAAATATTAAAATGGAGTACTCTCTCCGGTAGGCAGCTGGCTATAAAGAACTAGCAATCCATCAGAAAACAGAAAACCTAGAGCCCACTCATGCTACCTGCCAGTAGCTACCCAGGCATTTTAGAAAAGACAAGTATGTTGGGTGGGTTTGCTTTTATGTCTTGAAGCACTTTGTAAATTGATGAAGTGACAATACTGAACATCATTGCATTTTATGGGCTTTAAAAACCTCAGATTCTGTAATTTTATCACGAACTTAAATCAGAATTCTAGAGATAGTCTAGTGGAGATGATATTATGATAGTACCTTGAATTGATAAAGTGCAAACTTTACAAAGAACCGTAGACAAACTGTTGCCTTATCTTATTCTGGTAGCCACTGTTTTGTAATGATTAAATGAGGAGATCAGTATGAGAGCTCTAAGCCCATTTCTGGGCACACAGCAGTTATCCAATATTAATAACTGGTACTATTACCATTAACGTAATTTTGGAACAATGCTTCTCAGCCCATAGAAGGCACGTTTTCTGCTACTGAGCCAGGCTCTCGAAGGATTCATGTATACAACATATGCTTGAAGTCATGGAAAATGGATCAACATCCTTGAGAGCTTTGGCTTTTCCTTTAGTTTAATTGCAGCTTCTTCTACTTTTACTTCCTAAACCACAAATGTATTTCTCATATATTATTTTCTAAACGAATTATCCTAGAATCACAGAGCCTAGAAATAGGATTATTTTTTTATATATAGAAGTTATTTTTGATGGTTTTATTTCCATCGGGTTATGGGCAGTTTCTTGGATTTTCGATGGAAATTATTTTTGAATATTTTGTAATAAGAGTCTCCAAGATAATGAGAGTTTAATAAAATAGAGTTTCACTTCATTAAACGATCAGTCTTTTGGGATATATGGGTGAATTGTGATGCATATAGGATTCATAAAAGCAAATTTCTTATTTTTAGAGTTTTACCTAACTATGATTTAGTATAAATTTTGTGCTAAAAATAATATAACAGTTGTGAAATGCCGGACTATTAGGGAGAAGTTATAAGAATGACAAGTGAAGGTTTTAATGATCTAATTTTTGCTGCTGTATGAGTCAGCAGGGGTCAATCTATGTGGGAGAAACATGATTCCAAGTTCTTATTGGCTTGACAAAAGGGTTTCATATCTCCCTCCATTTAGGTGATCCCCAAGGAGAGCTGAGGAAGCCTCACCTCTTGTGAAGCTATTAGCTCCTCCCGTAGTTTCCAGGAGATAAAGAGCTGGAAGGTCTCAAGAGGGCTTCGCAGCCAAGCCTAGACTTGGCAATTGCCATTCCTGCCTATATCCCTGAGATCAGCACTCAGGAGGTCTGTGAAGTGTCCTACGTGCCTAGAAACAAGAAGAAAACAGAACTCAGTAGACCTCAGGACCCTCATTGTGCTAATGTCCTGCTTTTGGAAAACATGGCATGACAAAGCATTGTTAAGAAATTATTGTTGTTGTATTGTTGTGTATTGTTAAGAAATTATACAGAGAAGAGAGATTTCATAACTTTGCTTTTTTCCTACTTACGCACCTATATTCATTAAGGTATATTTATCCTACAATAAACTTTCTTATTTCAGCACATTTACATGTAGAGTGATGTTAAATCTCTCTATGTTAGGCCGCCAAAATACATGACCTATATTTGGCCCATGTTCCCTGCTTCCTCTTTCTGCGGATGTCATTTCCCACCTTTGGGATCATTTAGACAATGACATTTTAATGAGAGTTATACCATATGTGTTTTTTTTTAATTGACTGCTGAAGAAATAAGAGATGTTTCAAGCAATGAACATTAAAAACAGTGTTTCCAAACTCCCAGAAAATAACATAGGAGAAAATCTAGATAAGCCTGGTTTGGAGATATCATTTAGATACAACATCAAGACTCTGACCCATTCAAGAATGAAATGATAAGCTGGACTTAATTAAAATTAAAAATTACTACTCTGCAAAGGACACCATCAAGAGAATTAAAAGAGGGTGCCTGGGTGGCTCAGTGGGTTAAAGCCTCTGCTTTCGGCTCAGGGCATGATCTCAGTGTCCTGGGATCGAGGCCCGCATCGGGCTCTCTGCTCAGCGGGGAGCCTGCTTCCTCCTCTCCCTGTCTCTCTGCCTGCCTCTCTGCCTACTTGTAATCTCTCTCTCTGTGTCAAATAAATAAATAAAATCTTAAAAAAAAAGAATTAAAAGATAAACCAAATACAGGTAGAAAATATTTGCAAAAGATATATCTGCTAAGGGACTATTAGCTAAAATATACATAGAACTTGGTGGCAAGAAAACAATCTGATTAAAAAAATGGGATAAAGACCTCTCACCAAAGAAGATAAACAGATGACAATAAACATATCAGAAATGTTCCCCATTATATGTCATCAGGGAAATGTAAAATTAAAACCATTCATGGTAGAAATCTAAAATGGTGAAGATGGTTTGATGGTTTCTTACAAAATTAAGCATCCTCTTATTATAGAGTCCAGGAACTGCCTTCCTCGGTATTTGCGTAAAGGAGCTGAAACGGAGGCCCACACTAGTACCTGCACAAGGATGTTCACAGCAGCTTCATTCATAATTGCTAAAACTGGGAGCTGTCTTTCAGTGGGTGAATGGATAAATATATTAGGACACATCCAGACAATGGAATATTATTTAGTGTTAAACAGAAATGAGCTATCAAGTCATGAAAAGACATGGAGGAAACATACTATAAGTAAAAGAAGCCAATCTGAAAAGGCTACTGTATGGTACACGGGAAACGGCAAAAAAAAAAAAAAAAAAAAAAAAAAAAAACCCAAACCAAACCAAAACAAAACAATAAAGGACAATGACGATAAAAAGATGAGCGGCTGTCGGGGATCAAGAGGAAGTATGGATGAACAGGCAGAACACAGAGGATATTTAGAGCTGGGAGATGACTATCACTGTGTATGACACTATAATGGTGAGTACATGTCATTATACTTTGCCCAGACCCTTACAGTGTATACCACCCAGATTGGACCCTAAGGTGAACTATGGACTTTGGGGGATTATGATGTGCTGGGGTAGGTTTACCAACTTTTATTTATTTTTTTAAGATGTATTTACTTATTTAAAGAAGAGAAAGAGGGTATGGAGGAGGGGAGGGACAGAGGAGGAGAGAGAGAATCTTAAGCAGAGTCCCTGCTCTGGCTCAAGCCCAGGACCCTGAGAGGATGACCTGAGCCAAAATCAAGAGTTGGATGCTTCACGGACTGAGTCACTGAGGTCCGCCGGTTTATCCATTTTTTTAAAAATGTACCACCGGAGTCAGGGATGTTGATAATGCAGGCGGGCAGGGGGTATGTGGGAAATCTCTGTACTTCCGCTAAATATTGTCGTGAACCTAAAACTGCTCTAAATAATAAAGACCATTATCTCTGAATGTAATTGCATGTTAATGTCAGTGGCAACGCAGTTTGGGAAGGCGACTTCTCTGCTGGTTTGGAGAGTATTTCCTATAGTGGAGACACACTGGACTGCAAGGAGCAGAAATTTGCTTTTATTAAATGACCTCCGAGCGCTGGCAATCGCCGATGGAGGAAGGCACGCACATTTCACGGCTCAGCAAATGTGAAAACATGCACCCTGCTTTTCCAGTGGTCACATTTGATGTTGTTCAAAAACAAGATTTTCCACCATGTAATTTTATCTTACAGCTTCAGAGAACATAAGTGGAAACAAACTCCAATTTTCTTTTTCTTACATGTAAAATACAGCTTTATGTTACGTTATGTTGTATTCTTTAATATATATATCGTATGCTTTAGGAACATGTGAAAAAAATCCTGTTTCTCATCCGCTGCTGACAATTGGCTTGCACTCTTATACAGTCTGAGCTCTAAGAGCTCTGCATTTCCGGCGGTGGCTCCCAGGGTAGATATTTTTGTGGTTTAATCTCATTTTACTGTCCTTGCTGGTCTTGCCATATATGCTGGGAAGCTCAAAGAGGAGTCTTATCCACCTGAAATGACTTGGACGCACCACACTTTGATAACCTCTGGTGCTGTTTGCAGCAGTGTTCCAATTTCTTTAGAGATTTACCTCTGATCACCCTGTCACTTAGCCATGTCTCTACGGACAATGTTGCCGTGTCTCTCTGTGGCAGGTTTTCTATAAAATTTATATATATTTTGCACTTCTATACAACTACCGGAAATGGTAGTCAAAGTATTTTTAACATTAATCCTGAAAGAGTGTGGAATTTAGAAAGGCCTTCTCAATCCTCAAAGACAAATTGAATTATAAGCAGTATATCTTATTGGCAAAACATGTAGCATAAAATTACATTCCCTAAGCGTGTTGAATGACAAGGTTTCCATTTGGTACTTATGCATGGCTGAACACAGATTAAGCCAAAGCGACTTCAAGAACCAGGAGAAAAAGAAATTTTTCTTCCAAATAAATTTCATAACTAGAGAGTGAAACAACATAAACTTGAGGGGGTAATTGAAATGTGTATAATTCAACCAAGGAAACAATCTCTATTCAAATGGCTGTGCCTTTCCTGATCACCCTTCCTTGGTGCATGAAGCTCGGACCTATAGATTACAGACCATTAGGTTAGTAGGTTTTATATTTTCTAGGCCCAAACCAATTATTTTGCTTCAAAGCCAAGCTGCTAAATGAAATGATTGATTATGGACATGGAAATCAAACAAGACCACCCAACTGAGAACAAGCAGAGGCTATTTATTCAGAGTTTATTACAGCAAAGTGATCAGCCACCCTCAGGATGGGTAAAGACTCAAAGGCAGGCAGGGCAGTGAGGAAGCTTCCAGTGAAGAAACGAGGAAGGAAGTCTTCAGGTCTGCACTGATGGGAGGTTGTTGGTCCTGGGAAGCTGGAGGCGGCTCAGTGGACGTGTCCGTTTGGGATCATAAGAGATCATATCACGACCTTCCCTGTTTAGTCCTCACTCGGAAGCTGAACAGAAAATAGGGAAGGTGGCAGTCACTGACCAGGTCCTGAACATTCGGGTCCAATTTCTAGAAAAATTGGCTTTCTGGGCTAATTCCTGCTGATTGTGGGTTAGAGCTCTCTTGTCACGTGTGTTCTGGCCAACGTCCGTGTGTCTACCAGTCTCTCATGGATGCCACACTTGTTCAGCAAATATTCATTGTATGCCGAATATAAGCAACACATTCTACCTCAAAATATTTTATCCTTTTTTTATCTGAACTTTATGAAGAAGTTTAATAAACTAGCATGTACTGAAGCATTGCTCACATCTATTCTCAATCATGTCAGTGTACTAAATATGATCTACCATGGTCAACAATCTAGAAATAGTAAGTTGTCACGATCCTTTCTTCCCAAACTGGTCACAAGCAAATTTCCTCTCTGCTTTAGATGTCTTTTCAATGACGCTTGAAAAAGTTCTTTAGTCAATAAATGTATAAGAACAACAACAAAATGTATAGTATATGTCTGAATCTTCAGCCGTTCCAAGTATGCCAATTCTTTATTTTCCCCATAATTGGGCTGAGATGTACCTGAAAGACTCCCGTATTACTCAAGCTTGCTTTCTTCTCCCTCCACAGAAATGCTTCTGCTGCAAATACTCTTATCCAGGGGAACCAGCTTACTAGACTTTTGTTATTCAACCGTTTCACGACCTTTGAATGGCTTGCATATCTATAATTTTCCCTTCATTTTGTTTTCGTTAACTAATCCATCATTTGTAATTACAATGAGTTAAAGAAATGCAAGATTAAACTACAAAGGAAAAGTTGCTGAATCATCTGTTTATCAATAGCAATTATTGATGTATTGAAGTTAGCTTTATCATTAGTTAATTCCTTTCATTAATGGGGAAGATGTTCAGAAGCTTGCTTTTAAGTTTTCAGCTGATCTTCCCTGCAGATCTTGTTTTTAAAAGTCCTCATGTTGCTTTAAATACTACTTTTAATTTCTTCTGCAATCTTTCCTCCAAAATGGGGATTGATGGATGGGAAAGAAAAGAGAGTCAAAGACACAATGGATGCATTAATTTAGCAGAGGTGATAAAATGTTCCTATATAACTTATGATTCAAACTTGGTTGGTTAACCACAAAAGCTTAGAACATCCATGAGCTTGAATTTCAGACTGACTGCCATTTGCAATTTCCTTGCTCTCTTTACGTGCCATTACACTCTATTCGCCTATGGCAGTCCACTGGGCAGAGAGGGTGTGACCAAGGTAGAAAGCCCCAGCTACTTTAAAGACGATATTTGAAACCAAACTATGAAGTTTTGTGGTGGTTGTCATTTCTTAACCATTATTGCTTACAAAAGTGGTTTTGCTTCTATGCATAGGGAACACTTTATAAAGATGATACAATAGTTGATTACAATGAAACTAAGTGGAATTACTCTTAAGGTCCTTCAGTGAGTCAACAATTGAATTAAGTATAGCCACTCAGATTAATGACACTTACTCTCCAATCAGTGCAACTCATAGCAAACTGAACTTCCCATAAGGTTAGAGGACAGACTTGGCAGAATAACTAACGTGCCTGATGACAAATGAGTAAGAAACGAGCTAATCAGAGAATCAACAGAAGACTGAAGTGTATTTGTTATTCCTGGATATTTTTAAAAGTTTCTGAACTTCCAAAACTTTGTTTATAAAATAAAGAATGGATTGATTTTCTAAAATTAAGTATCAGATACTTAAATTAAGATGGAGGGTAGTTTAGTGAAAAATTGTAATGTTTTCTATTCTCTACTGGATGATCAGTCTTGCTTTACATTAGGAATATCAGTTTCTTGGGCAAGATCTTATATTTCCAAATGAAAAAAATGCATCATTTTTGTCAATTGCTTTAAGTACCTATTGATGTTTCCCTTTGAAATGTTAGTGTATATATTATTGTTAATCTCAAGTAGGAATAAAATTTTCTTCATTTTTTCCTTTATTAAAACTTTAATGGATTGCCTGTTTTTTCTATTAAAATTATATATAGTAAACATTTTCTCGGTGTATATTTCATATGTATAAATATAACTCATATGGTTTTATCCAAGATGATACTAATGGCTCAGATAATTCACAATACTAGGTAGTTAAAATCCTTTTGCATTTGGTTCTGCAAAGCATGTTTCCATAGAATTCAAGAATTCTGATATATTTTAAACCAAATAAATTCACACTTTGCCCATTTTGTTTCCAATTACAGAGGAGAAGTTCATACTCAAACTTTGATAAACTAATCTTTTTTTCTTTTTTTCTGTCCTATTTCTAGCTTTTCCTTTTGTCCAAAATCAGTGAAACTGGATACAGTTTAGTAAATGGGAGGGTTACTTTGTTTTTGCAATGGGAGCGCTATATAGACCTGTTCATATGCTAATATCCGAATTTATTGTTTTCTGTCTAATGAGCTTTAAGCAGTCCTTTATTTCAGTCTTTGTTTATCAATGTTACTCTAGGAAAAAAGTAACATAAGGTTGCTTATCTTCACAAAAATCATTCCTTATCAGAGTATCTTTGAAAGTCACTTCTGTAGGATTCTTTTTTTTTTTAAGTACACTCCCCACTGAACGTGGGCTTGAACTCATGACCCTGAGATCAAGAGTGGCATGCTCTATTGACTGAGCCCACCAGGTGTCCCCCCTTCTGTAGGATTCTATTTGTCAAAGCCATCCCGGGTCAGCACACAGACAGGAGTGGGCCACTCTTCATCTTCTGAGGAGAAATGGCCTGTGTCTGCCGGAGGAGATCAAATGGTGACAGCTGCATTTGGAGACCGTGGATAGGCTGAGAAATCACAGAGAGCCCGAGAAACACTTTCTCACAAAACACCTTCTGAGAAAGTATTGTTTTTATCCCTCAGGCATATTTGATAACCTAAATTATCCTATAATTTCCTTCAGAGTCTAAAATAAACTTTCTTTCAAAGACTCTGACTCACAGCAACGTGCTAATTCCTCTCACACCTGACAGAGCAACGCCTCTCCTTTGGGTTTCAGTAAGAAAAACCTATCCAAGAAGTACATTTCCCAGGGCTATTAAAATATTATCCTGCTGCAAAATACAAAGCAAATACAGCATGCACTGATTATCTTGTCATCAGAATACCTCATTTTGCCTTTCTTTTAATTAGGACCTTATTTGTGAGATTCTTGAGCTATGAACAGCATTTAATTAATTTGGAGATATTAATTGGTTTTAAATATTTCTGTGCTTTAACAAGAGGAAGACAGTTCTTTATTCAGCATAATCAGTTCCACCTTGTAAGTGATTTATAATGATGGGTTGGCTAACCATGCCTATGTATATAATGTGGTATCAAAATCAAAGTGACAATACAGGTAGTTGAAAAACTCAATTTTATTAAAATTAAATTTTAATTGGCATCTCTTATTTTTTCAGGATTAAAAATGTAGCTTCTTACACATGGTAAAATCATTCTAGAACAATTTCTACTAAAGGTTATTAAAGAAATCACCCATGCTGATCTACCATCTAGTATTAGTTGAAATGAGTCTGTATCTACCTATCTAACTAAACATATATATTTATTTCCATGATGATGTATCATGGGACCTTTTACTAATAAGCCTTTGGTTGTTATTAAACCCAATTTTCCCTAATTCATGGACATTTGGACATTTCTGACCAGGACTCAGTCACTAACTTTGCTCACCTATATCTGCTGACATCAGGCATAGTGATAACTTGAGAAAATGCAAACACAAACACACACAGATTAATAATGATCTTTTAGTAAGTAAACACTGATTCATAAACTAAGCTCAACTGAATGTAAGTGTCCTAAATTTTTTTCATCTGAGTACAAATACACATGGAGGCATAATAAGGCATCAGTGATGTAGGATAGCATCACGAACAACTACATATGTATTTTTTAGTAATATATTTTAACTCAAAAACTTCCTTTATGGAAACATAAACACACATCAAAACTCAATCCATGTGATCTTACAAAGTTGATCACATTTTCAACAAAGTTTGTTCCCTAACCAGCAGAAATAAATATAGAAGTCAATGTACTTTCTTTGGTAAGACTGAAAATCACTAAACAATGCGTTCTCTTCTGCAAAAGAACAAGAGTCTAGTGGACAATGAGAACTACCACATCGGACCTTACTTATCTTTAATAAAAGTCATGACTGAAGGCTTTAAGAGCAGATGTTAACCTTTCCAGATTACATATTAAGAATAATTTGCACGAACTGCACGCACCAAATCTCACACTTGTTTAGGAAACAAAAGACTTCCATTGTTTTAACTCTCTAGAACTTCTTCCCTTACAACTGATTCTTAAAATTTCTTTCTGAATTCACCCCCTTCTTTCTTCGGTGTGGATTATTACAGGGAACTATTACCATTTCGATTAAATGTGTAAACCTTCATCTGGGCAAAAAAGACAAAAGAATTTTAAAAACTAATTATCTGAAATTCGAATGAATGGACAGATGCCTCCATTAACAAATTCAACTGATTTAAAAAGTATTGACAAATGTTTCAGATAGTTACATTTTATGAATTTTAAAAAATGTGAATAAATGGGAGGCTGTAGTGATTTCCCTTGAGCAACAAACCCATTAGCCACCTAAACGGAGCAAGTTTCAGTGAGTGACTGGCTGGGGAGAAATTAATACATGTGGTATTGATGAAGCAACTTTGAACCACAATATGCCATGAATGACATGTTGTCTTGTAAAGCTCATTCAATGATAAATTTGCATCCTCCTCGCAAGATTTGTTAAATTTCTTCTCTTATACATATCCTGTATGTTCCTCCTGCACTACTACCTCTTTGTATCTGCTCTTTTTTTTAAGATTTTTCATTGATTGATTGATTGATTTTTGAGAAAGAGACAGAGATAGAACATGAGCAGGGGGAGCGTCAGAGGGATCAAGCAGGGAGTTTGATCCCAGGACCCTGAGATCCCGACCTGAGCTAAAGGAGACACTTAGCCGATTGAATCAACCAGGCACCCCTTCCTGTTTGTATCTTAATGTTCTTTCAAGAGTGAGCTCCATAGCTGCATCAGTGTGTTTCTGATGTGGATAAGCAAGACTTCTCTGCTATAGTAAGTGACAATAATATCATAATAATGTCACCCTATCCTCTCTGAGTATTTTGATTACTTGAGCTTTCCATGGTTAAACTGCTAAACATTTCTTTGCTTGGTAGATTCTTACTTTATATCAATCTATGAAAAGTAGGTTCAGTTCTGAAAAAAGTGTTTCTGTGAATGTGATGTGGGATAAAAATTCTGTCTTCACTTTAAATCAGAAGTATTATAAAATCAATGTAGAATTATAGGAGGCTGACACAGAAACAAGTACTCACAGGAAAATCATATGTCTGCCTATAAAATAAAAGGGATATATTTAGAAACCCAACATTTGATTTTCTAAAGCATTTTTAAAACATCATTACTGATCATTGAAAATTAAAAAAATAAAGTTCATGATATATATCAATATATGTCTAAACTTGTTTATAATGGAAAAGAACCACAAAAAATATTTTATCTCATCAATTTCAGAAATAATGTAGAAAATGTAAAATAGTATTTGGAATGATTTTGGCAGGTCAGAAGCTACATGTACTGGTGATAATTTAGATGGAAAAATAACAAAATGCATAACCATCATTTGTTTATAGGTCTATGCTCATAAATCCTGTCAATGAGAAAAATGACATAATAAACAGTCCACTAAGATACTATCAATTTCTTAAATAATCCATTAAGAAAAAATCCTAAGACTAATATTTCATGTTTATTCTGGTTGATGCTCTGAAATTTCAAGAAATGTCATATCCTCATCAATATTTTAGAAGTGGAAAATACTATTAATAGTAATAATATTAATATTTTTGAGGAGGATATGTAAAAGCTTGAATAAATTAATTACACATTATTCATCGTGATTCAGGTCAAGGGTTAACTTTATTGATTGTCTGGATTCAGTGTCACACAATCAAATACAAGGAGAAGCCCTTCCCTACCTCTAGCTGCTCTCTCCATTTGAATTAGCAAAGAATGTTCAAATGCAAGTAAAAAGTTCAGGTTAGGAATTTTCAGTGTTCCAACCAGGGAAATGAAAGCATTTCTGGGACCCAATGTTCTCTTAACATTCTTGGCCATAAATAATAATGGAAACCACAAATAATATTTCATGGACCAATACATGCTTCCATATAGAACCTCAACAATATTCTAAATTTAGGACTATTGTGCAGTTTTTCCTTTTTTAACTCTATGTAGGAATTGGCCAAAATAATTTGAAGGAGATACTTTGTCTGCATATCCACACCCATGTTGGAGGGAACATCACCTACTATTTTGGTCCCAACATCTGTAGCTCTGTTCTTTCATGTTAGATGCAACATAACAATTAAGGTAAATAATAGATTTCTCAAAAAAATACATGTTTTCTTAGATGAATAAATACTCAATACTTAGTATATAAATATTTATTTATATAACATTGCATGTAACAACAGGCATTGTTCTTACATTGCCAAGGCTCTCTGGAGTCTTTGTTAATATCTGGATTAAAAAAACAAAAACAAAAACAAACAAACCTATATTATTTTTCTCCGGTTGAAAAAAAGAGGCTTCTTCCACACCAGAGCTACTCCCAGTTTCACAATCCTGGAGATGCCTTTAACATTACCTTCCCCATGTGGTCTTCTCGATCTTTCTTTAATACAATAACTCCTCATATTTGGATTGTGCTACGTGGTCTGAAAGCATTTTCAATTTGCTTCTTTCAAAATTCCAGTGAATCGGGAAGGACAAATGCATTCAATATTAATTCAAAAGAAAAAATGATATTAAGAACCTATTATGAAGCAGACACTGTTCTAGTTTCCAAACCATAAACATGAGGATCAGGTCCCTGTGTTACCGTACAGTATGTAACATGTTACCTTGGCTCCTTTCCTAGCCTCCCACCTTGCAGAATGTGCTGGCATAAGACTTAAAATCAGCCCGGGTGTCTACAGAAGAGTTCTCCAACATCAACCTGGAATATAACTCCTGGTTGTTTTCTTAACAGCATTTTTAACTCCTACACTCCATTCTGGTCAGGCAGACCTGCTCCCTTTCTTCCACACAATCTGTTTATTTCATCATTTTTCTCCTCCCACTAATGTTATTTCCTCTTTCTGGAATCCCCTCCCTAGTCTTCTTGGATCGTGTGAATCCTATACATTATTTAAAAACCCAGTCCTTGGGGCACCTGGGTGGCTCAGTCGGTTAAGCATCCACCTCTTGACCTCAGCTCAGTTCCTGATCTCAGGATCGTGAGTTCAAGCCCACATAGGGCTCCACACCGGCTGTGGAGTCTACTAACACCAAAAAAAACCCCAAACCCCAATCCTTTATGCCTACTGTAGGGCAGGAGGTATTCTGTAGGTCTTAAGTCCATACAGGAGAAGGTGGCACACTGCTTAACACTTCATTTTTCCTCAATGATTTCATAGAGTTCTGCCTCCTGGACTCGTTTGAAAAACCGACAAAGGATGGGGCCATGTGGATGACTACTTTGATATTTATTGGATACCTAGAATGCAATAGTTATTCTATAAATACCTTCTGGATGAGCATCTGAAGTGCCCAGACACCAACAATCATGACTTAGTCCAGAGAGAAACTCTCACAGAATTTCACATATGTCAGGATTCAGGGGCTTGCATCATGTGTCATCCACCTCTTCTGCTTCATATTCTTCTGATCATGCTCACTTCAGACGTGGATTTTTGCCCTTCAACAAGGCTAATCACAGCAAAACCACTCCTGAGGAGATCTCTCACCACCTTCTTGGCAGCAACTCCTCTTCCCGCAGCCAAGCAAGGAGTTACATCAGAAGTCCCAGAACTGGGTGACTCATTCTCATCTAGTGTTTGGGGCTGTTACAGTATGTTTTCAAGGTAACAGATGAAAGTTACCTTAGGACACAGACATATGTCTAAGGGCATTCTTTTAACCTCATAAACATGATAATTTTTTGGAGAAGTGGGGAAGAAATAGATTTACAATCCTGTAAAATTGGTCCTATCGCAATTAAGCAGGTAAACTTGTATTTTTCCTGTCTATAAGAATCACACCCGGTTGAACCTGTTATTGTCAGGAAAAGAAGAGGAATGACAGTAGCTGCTAAGAATTGGTTTTAGCCTAATTTCAGGTTTCACGTAAAGTGTTCTTCTGTAGCATTCTCCAGCATTTTGACTTCCAGATCAAATTCGGTTTCTTATTACATGCATTCCATTTTAATATACAGAAAGAACATTGGTGTCGATAGAGTTTATAAAGATGAAGAGGTTTTACTTTTTGTCTTCAACAAAAAATTTGAAATATTTTTCTGCTCTTAAAATGCATCTTTTTTATTTAATAAAAATGCATGATTTATGTAGGGTAAGCTTGAGTGTTATTAAAAGAAATTGCTATACATTTAGATTTTTTTTTCAGGATATTTACAAAACTGAATTACCTTCATTCTACAAAAAAGTTTTAAATTACAGCATTTAGGGCGCCTGGGTGGCTCAGTGGGTTAAAGCCTCTGCTTTCGGCTCAGGTCATGATCTCAGGGTCCTGGGATCGAGGCCCACATCGGGCTCCCTGCTCGGCGGGGAGCCTGCTTCCCCCTCTCTCTCTGCCTGCCTCTCTGCCTCCTTGTGATCTCTCTCCCTCTGTGAAAGAAGTAAATTAAAAAAAAAATAAATTACAGCATTTACTTTATGTGTGTGGCACTGGGGGCACCTGGGTGGTTCAATTGGTTAAGTGTGTGCCTTCAGCTCAGGTCATAATCCCAGGTCTCAGGCTGCCTGCTGAGCAGGGAGCCTGCGTCTCCCTCTGTCTCTACCTGCTGCTCCCACTACTTGTGCTCTCTCTCTCTCTCTTTCTCTGTCAAATAAATAAATAAAATTAAAACAAAAAATAGAAGTGTGTCACTGAGACGTCTTCCTGTATTGCTCCTAAGAATTTACATCATAATGAATTTTTGGAACAAGGGCAGTCAGTTTCTACGGCCTTTTCAGAACGCCAAAGTCAAGTTTCTTGGTGATTTCCTCTTTCTTATTTGTACGTAAATATCATATATCCAGTCTCACGTGGAAAAGACAAGTGGATGTGGAAGAAGGTGGAGGAGCTCCTTTTTCAGCTCCAGGGAGCCGACAGGTCGCCCCATCGAGTGAAAAGCAGAGATAAGTTGCATCCACGGCAGCGGTGGGATTAATATAAGGACTCTCCTCACTGGGCAGCATCTTAAATTGAAAGTGTTCTCAGGTCACGGCGGTTAATGAGTCTTATTTACAGGAAGTCATTTAAGTACCGACTTGACTTCCACATCATGCAGAACTGTGCCTTGACCTACAAAGGTAATAAATAAGACTTGTCTCGATTTATAATAGAAACTGGGGTTACAATGTGTGTCCTGTGAACTCATCGAAGGAGCTGGTAGATGAGTAATTATTTCTTCCCCAGTGAACAAGAGGATGCCAGCCAGGAAAACCTACGCAGAGAGAAAAATCACATTCTTGAGTGCCCGATGGCTGGTCCCATCAGACATGTTAACTGAGCCAGAAATACGTGTGTGAATATCACACCTGAGCAACTGGAAGAAAAATGAAAAATGTATTAACTACGCAAAGGTTTTTATCTGTAAGAAATAAGGACCATTTTTATATCAGGTTACTGAGGGTGCTTCCCACTTTGGGTTGCTGCTGAGCAGTAGTGACCACAGTAACCACTGACCAATGAGTTCTAAGGAAAAGAAGTAGAAGAAATAATAAGGGATGACAGTGAGAAACCTGCTGTATCCAGCTTTTGACCTCTGGACAGGTATGATGACTGCGTTCCTACCAAGCATTCCATAACTTGAGATTCTGCAGGCAGCAGGGAGGGGAGAAAGGTGACTGACAGAATTCTCCGTGTTATCTGAAGTGAGAGTGTGGATAGTTTCCATGGATAACTTCTATTGCTAGAAGTTATTTGTGAGTCCTTATGCTTTCCAAAAATTAGTCAGTCATCCCTTAGGAGTGACTGCAAATACTCTCAGTAAACTAGATTTTTCACAACTGAGCTGAATTCTTTATCTTGTGTACGCTATAACCTAGAATTTTTTTCATTTGTCTTACTCACTGTTAAAGTCTCAAAATTCTTCAAGCATCATCTTCCATCTTCCATCTCTGTACAACCTTGCTTAACTCCTACCTTTTGTCCTGCTCAGTGGAATAAGACACTTCCCCTCATCCTCTGTGTCCCTGTAGGGGACCCACCTGTTAAAAGAATTTATTACAATATAATACAACGAATTTGCTTGCTTCCTTTCTTAGAAAGACCTTTCCCTTGCAAGCTTGTTGCACAAATGCTGCTGGAATGAACCTGGGGGACCAGCAGAGGAAATCATTATTTCAGTGGATGAGCCTGTGTTTTTTGCTGAAGACAACATAGTCATTTCCTTTTAATCTTACATTTTCTCAATGTCTTGAGACTTTTCTGCTTTCTCAGATGTCATACTCCTAAGGATGTAGTGCGTGTGTGTAAGCATGTGTGTGTGTTTGCACATGTGTGTGCCAGAGTAGCTCTTCCCTGTGCCCTTCACTGCAAGTCTAGGAAATCAGTCCATGGGCTCCTACTTTTGAGTGTCCAACTCTGATGTACATGTAATTAGCCTGTTGGACTTGGGTTCACCAGTTAGGGAAGGAGATCCCAGTGTTTGTGCCCACTAGCTCTCTAGCCCCGGGGGAGCCACTAGACTGTTCTCAATGTGCATCTCCTCGTTGGCCAACAAGGGATGGAAGAATCACCCACCTCGAAGACTCACTGAGATCTTGCATAGGATAACTTTTGTGGAAACCCTTTAAAAAACGAATCCCTTTATTAAAGTCAGGATTTTTTTCTGGCACAATCCTTTAGACATACTCCTTCATCAATAATATGACTGCATTTTAATTAGTATTTTCATGGCTATCTCCTCCTCATTATATTGAGAACTTTTCAAGGGCAGACGTTTTGTTTCTTACCTTTGCAGTGGTGTGTGATGTATCGCTGATGATAAATATTTGCTGATGAACGGATACCCAGGACTATCAAGGAGGAGAACTAAAATGGAACGCTGTATTCCAGAGTAGATCACACAGCTAAAATTTCTCTCCCTGCTCTGGAGCACTAGCTTCCCTGGGAGGGACTGCAGAGGCCCCAAGAAAAAGAAGTCACCTTCAGGTGCACAGATGACCGTCCCCGTGCCTGTGGAAGGAACATGGTCCCAGCCCCTCGTTAAGTGGGAGGATCAGCCCGCAAGTAACATCTATTCAATTTCCAATCTACCTAATTTAATTATATTCTGCTATATGATTTGTGGTTTATTAAAACACATTTAATTAGTTTCATAACCTTAATTAGGGTAGTAGTACTTTTAATTACCCCCTGCTAACATGCAGCGCCCTTTATGGTACCTCATGTGAATTCTGGAAGCAACGTTGAGGAGGGTCACCCTAGATGATTAAAAAGAAAACAGAAATTGCACAAGTTAAACGACTCAGACCGAATGGTTGGGTGGCAGCTGGGGAAACAGTTGTGATGAGGGGATAAAGTGAGAGTTAACTAGAAAGAGGTGTTAGAAGAAACCCCAGCAGTGACGACGTCTGGGCTTACAGTGAATGATCACAGAAGTAGGTCACTGAGCATGTGGATCAAAGACAATATTTCCTCCGTCTACAGCAGAGGATATTGCTAAAGGAGGGAGAAGACAAATTCTGAAAAATGATGAAAATCTGCAGATTATATAAACCCTTCTAGTTCATCCCCAGGTAGTTGAAATGATATTGGACATTTTACTTCAGTATGTGAAAACCTGAGATCCAGTGACTGTTCCCAAATTCAGTTACATATATGTGTACACACTGTCTAACTGATTCTAGGAACTAATTAGCATCTACCATATGTGCCTTTGATATGTTAGGAATAAAGCAATAGATAATAGCATACTATTTTAATCATAAAGAAACTTCAAAACATATCAGAAAGAGAGATTACCAAATACCTGGTGAGGCACATTGTATTTTTGCTACAAAATGGAATTCACTGCAGTGGTTTCCAAATGAGCTGATCATTAAGAACCATTGAGCAGCTTATAAAAAATATGAGTTTTTTTTGTCCCACAATCTGCTGAAATTTCATAGAAAAGTAGACATTAAGGTGCAAGTAAACTCTTAGAAACTCCAAATCAACCATAACAGGACGGGACAGAGCCCTGAAATAAATTGTAAAGCCTTTGTGCAAAGTGGACAATAATAAATATTAAAGACATAATAATGTAGTGAAAAGTGGGGGTATTTACATAGAAAATAACCAAGTCCTAAAAAGATTTGGAAGTTCACACCCAGCTATTTGGAATCTAAAGTAATGTGGAGCTGTTGAAGACTTGAGGTCATCGAGTCCCTGGGACAAGACTGTGTTTTAGCAAAGTCACAGTAATGATAGTGTCAACAATGGATGGGAGAATGAGAAACAATGCAGAGGCTTGGCATGATTTTCAATGGCCTGGGTGAACACTCTGACAGCTGGAATTTATTTAAAGGTGTGGTACATGGACATTATAGGAGAGGTTGACAGAAAAAGTATCAGGAATGATTGATAGCATGAGGGGGAGAAAAGGCCCCATGATTTGAACTTCCTAGTGTGTGACTTAGGTTGAATTAAGAATTTTATGTGTCTAATGCTCACACATGGTATTCACATGGAGGTGTGTGGCAAGAAACCCTGCTGGTCAGCTCAAGAGAGATGAAAACTAGAAATAGAAATTTGGACATCAAATTTATTAAGATGCAAGATGAAGCAATGAGGCTCACCATGATAAGTAGGAGAAGTCAGGAAGAAAATCAAAGAAGAGAAAGTTTGGGATAAAACTGACCTAGAAGAAGTTGAGGCAGAGAAGGAGAATCAGACCATCAGCAGTGTGTCCTGGCATGCACAGAAAAGAGTGATAATAGTAAAAAGCACTACGAACAACTGTATTGAAGAGTAAGCCACTCTAGCATTTGGGAGTTAGGAAGTAAATACTTTTTTTTCCCCCAACTTTATTCAGATATAATCAACATAACTTATGTAAGCTTATGGTGTCCAATGTGACGATTCGATACTTGTATATGTCGCAAAATGTCTACCACAAAAAGGTCAGTTAGCACATCCCTTACGTGACATAATTAGCCTTTTGTTATCGTTATGGTGACAAAGTCTAAAATCTACTTTTATGGCAACTTTCAAGTGTACAACATAGTCCTGTTAACCATGGTCAGTCACCACGTGATACCCTACATCCCCCAAACTTACTCACCGTGAAACTGGGAATTTGTCCCTTCTGACCAATATTTCTTTATTTCTCATCCCCCACCACCTGCCCAGCCCTCGGGAACCCCTGTTCTACTCTCTGTCTCCTTGAGCTTGGCTTTTTAGATTCTCTATATGAGGAAGAACATACAGCATCTGTCTTTGTCTGACTTATTTCACTGGAAGTTCTGTGGATGTGAGAGATACTGATGCTTTTTCCTACTCAGAATCCGGCCCCTTCCTCAGGCACTACCTCAGTGATGTTCTTTGGATAACCTTCTCTCTATGTAACTATTGGTATTACATGCTGGACACACACCAGATGTTAACCAATCAGGATCTCCCTGACCTGTGACTCTTGAGTGAGAGATTGAACATGATTGGAGAAGATCCATCCTTTGAAAGATCCCATGCAGAGAATGTCTTAATTATTGCTTCTTAGCCCCGCAAACTGTCCCTTTTCTATCTTTTCTGATATGATATGGCCAGTCACCTCATTTTCTTCCAGTAAAGTCCTCTTCTGCTAAATGGGTCAGATTTCATTTCTGCTACTTGCAATCATAAAATTTTAAGTGATCTAGCATTTAATAAAAGTAGGCTGATACATAACAGAACAGAAATGCTAGAATGTCTGAGCTGAGCTGGGCAAACAATAAATGAGGATGGTCCTATGCTGACTTGGAAGACAAGACAGCTGCTGTCTTTTGCATACTACGAGGGTCTTAGTCACAAAAATTCAACGTGTGAAACTGGGTTGATCAAATACTGCAACTTCAGAAAGGCCCAGTATCCAAGAAACAAGATGTGGTTGAAGCTGCCAGTCTAGTAACAAATAAGGTACTGGTTTTCTGTTCAATTTTTTATTTATTTAGTTAGAGGGAGAGTGAGCGTGCGCTAGCAAGGGGAAGGGCAGAGGGAAAGGGAGAATCTTGATCAGACTCCATGCTGAGCAGAGCCCGCCCTGATGTCAGGCTCCATCTCAGGGCCCTGAGATCATGACCTGAACGGAAACCAAGAGTCAGACGCTTAACTGATGGAACCACCCAGGCGCCCCAGAAAGTACTTTTATTCAAAGTTAGGAATTCCTACCTCTGGCCATTGATCCAAGATTCCTGAGAGTCAGATATGAAAACTTAGAGAGTAGGAAAAATGAATTCTCTGCTCCAAGCTGAAGTTAGAGACCGAAGAGCAGGGATGGGGGCAATAGGCGCCAAGTCCAAAGCAGAGCGGTCCATCCCTCCTGCCCTCTGCCCGGCACAGCTGTGCAGCTCCGGAGAGGAGGACCTCACCAGGGTGCAGGGGTCCTGGCACCACCTTCCTGAGGAGCCAAAGGAATGTGTGTGAATGGAGAAGAAGAAAATGAAGCTGGCGGTTCCCAAAGGCAGAAGGTCAGGCAAGAGGAAAGGGGAAATGTACAGTCAGATAGCTCGTGGGGGCTTTCCGGGGAAATGTACTCTTTCACTAGGCGGCGGCTGAGAGCCAGTGAAACAGTCAGATAGCTCGTGGGGGCTTTCCTGACCCTCGTCACCCTCTCTGTCAGCCCCCAGAGCCAGCCCTCCTTAACGCCATGGTTTATTCTCCAGAGTCTCTCCTGGGCAAGCTGACGGCTTTCTGCTTTCAAAAGCATCATCCATGTATTCAGCAATTCTGGAGCTGCTGCTACTGGGTGGCTGCTCTGGGTGAGCCCAGGGGTCTCTTCAGAGAAGGCACGGCCTCTCCCGGACCCCTTCCGGGCGTGGGGCCAGGGGTGTTGGGGCGAGTGCACCCATGAACGCAGAATCACACTGCAGTGTGATGTGTCCAATGTGTAACCCAGCCTTGGGGGAAGTCAAAAGTCTCTTGGAAACAGGGACATTGAGGCAAGATATAAAGGACACGGGCACCTGGGTGGCTCAGTGGGTTCAAGCCTCTGCCTTCGGCTCAGGTCATGATCTCAAGGTCCTGGGATCGAGCCCCACATCGGGCTCCCTGCTCAGCGGGGAGCCTGCTTCCCCCTCTCTCTCTGCCTACCTCTCTGCCTACTTGTGATCTGACCTCTCCGTGTGTCAAATAAATAAATAAAATCTTTTAAAAAAAAGATATAAAGGACACATTGGAATTACTCAGGGAAGGGGTAGGGGAGAAGAGGAAAGCAAAGGAACGGCAGGAACGGCAAGGAAACTCATGAAGACCACCCTGAGGAAACAAGAGTACACCCCTGTGAAGTAACTGTGTGTGATCTCAGCTGCAAAATAGAGAGTCTGCTTTTCTAAGTGTAGCAAGTTCATAACGTAAGAAACATTATCTGATCAAGTACAACAGTTAAATGGGAAAGTTTACCTTATCAGAAAATGTTGAATAATTTTTTTCAATGTAATGTTATGTTTACCTTACAAAGAAATGTTATTTAATTTTGTGTAAAGTAATACAATTTTCTCACTAGAGACAGTTATTCTGTGATATATAATGATAAAATTCTATATTCACAGAGCTATTTTATTCTTTTTCTTCTTGCTTCTTTTATATTTTATACATTCATTATTATGTATTATTCTTACATTTTATAGTAAGGATCATTTCAGCTGGATTTTAATTTGGAAGATAGACAAAGTACAGTTTGCATCCTATTGTGCTAAAATAAATGCATTTATAACTCATTGCCGAGTTGGAATTTTACATTTCATATAGTTTCTAGTCGTTCTATTGTTTGGAAACTCTATTTATCAGTACACTTCTTCGTGTACAATTTCACTTTGTTTTCCATCCAGGCTTTAGTATTTTCGGTTTTTCTCCTTTCAGTTATTGCTGTCTCGTGGGTCTCTGCTCACCTTGTATCTACTTCACCTTTCAAGAGGGTCCCTTGATTTCATGGAAAACAGCAGCAACTTTGGAGGTAGAGAGACGCAGTTTCCTTTTCTGTCTCCACCTCTTATTGGTTGATCCTAGGGAGTAATACGGTATGTAAGTTATCGCAAGTTTACTTTCCTCAATTCCCACAGGGAAATACTTCTTCTCCCTTCACATAAGTGGACACTTCCTGCCGGGATTAAAAGTTTGTATATCCTGTGGAGAACATCAACTTCGGAGAAGATTACCTGCAGAAATCAAAGCACTGATAGATCACAGATATGTGAAAAGAGATTCGTTTCAAAATCTTGCAAATAACAAGAAACAGAAATGATATAAATGTTTATCCATAGAGGAATGACTGAAAAATTCAACTTCATGGGCATGATGTAGTTATCATATGCATGCTGTTCAAAACAATGGGTCAGATTTATTGACGCGGAGGGCAATGCATAACGCATTGAGGTAAAAAGAAAGCCATCACCATGGGGCGCTGGGTGGCTCAGTCGGTTAAGCATCTGCCTTAGGCCCAGGTCATGAACCCATGTCTTTGGGTTCCCTGCTCAGTGGGGAGTCTGCTTCTCCCTCTGCCCCTCCCCACTGTTCATGCTTTGTGTCACTCTCACTCTCACTCTCAAATAAATACATAAAATCTTTAACAAAGAAAGAAAGAAGAAAGAAAGAAAGAAAAGAAAAGGAAAGGAAAAGAGAAGAGAGGAGAGGAGAGGGAGGGAGGGAGGGAGGAAGGAAGGAAGGAAGGAAGGAAGGAAGGAAGGAAGGAAGGAAGGAAGAAAGGCCATCACCAAATAACTGTTAACTGAAATAGCCCCTCGAAGGAATACATTGATGGACTGAGGCATGTGTGCTGACGGATAGGAGTCAGTCTCTGGGATCCAGGCCCAAGAAAGGTCACGACAGTCAGGGGCACCATGGTCCTTCTCAGGGTCGGGAGAGGCAACTTCCCTTAGGTGTGGTGGGACGGAGAAGACATGTGAATCCACCACCTGGGGCAGTGACTCCTGAATATATGGACTGCATGTCTAGTGGAGTTTAGATGAATATTGGACATTATCACAAAATTTCATTTTATTTTGAATGATACTAGAGATAATTGAAAAACCACCCTGCAACCTCCTCTCACACAAGAAATGTATTTTACTTCAAAATTAGCAAGAATCACGGAACACAGGGTGATCCTATAAATTGTATAAATATACTGTGTGAAAACTCACCTCTTTTGTTCTCATTTTGTCTTTTGGATCCAGACTTGTGAGTACACTGCTGTAACCCCAAGCCAACCCATAGGCAGGAGTCTGGAGGCCCCTGTCACAGTGTCACCTGTCACCCATGCAAATCTGAAGAACAGAGAGCTGTGGAGGAAGAGGAGACTTCACTGGCCATGGGCAAGCGCAGATCTGGGTTAGTTACAAAATGCATCTTCACCCTGCTGTGTCTCCTAAGCTCATGTGAAAGAGGCTAGAGATGCCCTTTTATCCGGTAAGGTTCCTTCCACCTTCAGGATTTTACAGTGACGTGACTTATCTGCTCACAATAGATTCTTTGACCCAAAGGATATAACAGGAAGAATCCAGAAAATAAGCCCAGTTTCTAGAATCAGAATAAAATCATCAACGAAGACATAGATTCTTAGCTGATCAATGAAATGTTCTACGTTCTTTATGCTAATCTAACCCATAGAAAGACCCAGGGTCGGAGGATGATATGGGCTGAACTAAAACTGTTTTTACTTGGTAGTAAAAATAATGCATTCAGGAGCAAGAATGGAAGCAGGTTATCATACTGTAGCCCAATTCAGTGCACTAAAATAAAATACTCCTCCCCACCACCAAAAACATATAGCAAAGGGAGCACAAAGCAGGTGTCCTTAGAAAGACATAGAGCACACCATGTGAATGTGCCACATGGAAATCAGATAGCAACGGACACTTGACACTTGCTAAACATAACCAAGAACCAGGTAATTAATTTTTTTCTAAATTTAATTGTGAGCTGACTACTTTAGAGGGAAACACATTCCTCATATACACTGCTGCATCTCTGCTCATGATTTTAGAAATATTATTAATGGTCTTTACTTTGCAATTAACTTTTGATTGGGTAGCTGAAAATGAAACTAATAGCTTGGTCTTTTAGAATCTCAGGTCAGACTCGTTTTGATTTTATCTTTACCAATTTGTTTATTTGACTCACCATTTTCCCTAGGTGGTTGAGCCACTTGCTTTTACAATAGCCCCATTATTAGGAAGTAAGAAAGAATATTCTCTTCTCCCCTTTCATAATTCAAGAGTATTTATTGGCTGTCACATTAGCTTAGGCTACCATAACAAAATACCACAGACTGGGTGGCTTTAACAATGGAATTTTTTTTTTTTTCACACTTCTGGAGACTACAACTCCAAGGTAAAGATGCCAACATACTCTGTTTTTGATGAGGGCTCTCTTCTTGGCTTGCAGAGAGCTATGTTTTCCCTGTGTTCTCATGTGATGTCTTCTCCAGGTTCATGTACAGAGAGAGTACATGAGAGAGTTCTTCTTCTTCTCAGAACGATACCAAATCTATGAGATTGGGAACCTACCCTTATGATCTCATTTCACCTTAATTACCTCCATAAAGCCCAACTCTAAATACAGTGCCATTGGGATTTGGAGCTTAAACATATGAATTTTAGGGTAACAGAATTCAGTTCGTAACAACTTTGTTATGAGATATTTATGTTATTCAAACTTCTCAAAATACACTGGAAACTTGTGAGATCTCTGGTTTGGGCAAATGGGTTGGAAATTCCTAAGGCTAGAACTTTGGTTCCAAAATCCCCTTAAATTAAACCTGTTGTGATATGTCGTATATGTGATGGCATTAAAATATTTAAAAGAAAAGAAAGCTAGCACGATTTATAAACTCATCTTATACAATGAAAAAAACATTCAGCATAAAGAAGGAGTCCTAAGTGTGTGAATTTAGAATCAAATATGTATACAATATTTAGGTTAGACCCCAAGAAGGGCCCCAATGGCTTTGGGAAAGAGAAAGAAAGGGCTGTTTGAGCGGATGAGGCAACAGTGAAGGGACAGACCTCCCAATTCAATTGTGTTTCTTTGCATAGTGAAAGAATAGAAAGCCGATCGATGTAACAGAATGAGCACCCAGAAATGGGCCTCTACAAGTAGAGTCAACTGCTCCTTGGCAAAAGAAACAGGGCAACAGCTGCTGTTGGAACAACTGGATATCCACATGCAATCAATCAATCAATCAATCAATCAATCGGTGTAAACACAGACCTTAAACCTTTCACAAACATTAACTCCACTGGGTCATATAAACCATAAAACTATCAACTTCTAGAGGATAAGGTAGGAGGAAACCTAGATGATCTGCACACAGTGGCTGACATTTTACATACCACGACAAAGGCATGATTCACGAAAGAGAAATGAAAGAAAGTGGCACTTCATTAAAATAAAACTTTTGTTCTGTGGGGGGAGAAAAATCAAGAGAATGAGAAAACAAACCATCAATGGAGAGAAAATATTACCAAAGACACATCTGATAAACGTCTGTCATCCAAAACACAGATGAACTCTTAAAACTAACCAAGAAAATAAACAACTGGATCAAGATAACACACAAATGGCCCAAACAGACACCTCACCAAAGATGTCAGACAGGGAGGAGACGTGTGAAGAAATGCTCCACATCATATGTCATTATGGAATTGCACATTAGAGCAGCAATAAAATACCACTCTGCACCTTAATTAGAATGACCGAAGTCTGGAAAACTGACACCACCAAATGCTGGCCAGAATGTGGAGCAGCAGAAATTCTCACTGATTGCTGGTGGGGTTGCAAAACTGTACCGCCACTTGGAAGGCGGTTTGACAGTTTCTTATAACACTAAGTGTACTCTTACCATGAAATCCAGCAACTGTGTTCCTTGGTGTTTACCCAGATGAACTGAAAATTTATGTCCACACAAATACCTTCACATGATGTGCATAGCAGCTCTGTTAATAATGACAAAAATAAGAAGCACCCAAGATGTCTTTCAGCAGGCGAATGGATAAACAAATTGTGGTCCATCCAGACAAGGGGATATTTTTAGCACTACAAGGAAATGAGTTCATAAGCCACGAAAAGACATGGAGGAACTTTAAATGTGGATTATCACTAAGTGAAAGAAACCAATCTGAAAAGGCTACCTCCTGTATAATTCCAACTCTCCAGACATTCTGCGAAAGGCAAAACTATTATCCCTTCACATTTTTGGGCTTTGGGGATCACTTATCCCCTAGTTTAGGGAAGATGCCATCAGCTTTTTTTTTTTCACTATATTGTCTTTTTCTATTTTGAAAATGAGAAGACAGTGAAAAAATATATGTTAATTAACATATATGCATATGTGTTAATGCTAAGATTTGTTGTTTAATGACTGCAGATCTCAGAGACTTCCTGTCTTTTCTCCGGCATACAATTCTGAGACAGAGGCTGGTACAGCAGGTGAGGTCACTAAGATCACCTCCCCCAATCCCCACCC